>JAVTVY010034855.1:0-137109 GCA_036873755.1 Hanleya hanleyi | reverse complement strand
AAATAGTCCCACGGGAAAAAATGCATGGAATGCATATATGGACCCTGGGATGTACTTACATGTACTGTACATGTAAGTACTAGGGTCCTAGTGGGAATTGAACCTGGGTCGCTTTATCTAGAGACCGACGCTCTACCATTAGGCCGCGAGTTTTTGGCTACAAACCAAGGTTGAAAATAGCATATATATGTCCACCATATGGCCCATACTGGCCCACTGGCCAATGTTGAACCTAATGGGAAATTTACTCCTGGTCATTGTAGTATGGGTTGTTTGGTTTTGTTTTTCACATGTCAACACCTGAACACGATGGGCAGGGTCCCGAAGCGATTGGTCGAAATTTTTTGAATAAGTCACTGTGCGCATGCGTAGTGGGTAAATAGCGCTGGGTGGCCGTTTTGGGGTCTAGGTGAGCCCCTACTGGGCCGATTGGTATGGTGTTCTATTTGTGCCAATTTGATCTCGCGCGTCTACTTGCAAAAGTCGACGCACGACGCGCGACGCGAAAAGTCGACGTCGTGTTTTGAAACACGACGTCGCCCTTTCCGTCGCGCGTTGCGCGTCGACTTTTACAATGTTAAAGAGATAGGCCAAAACTTGACGTCGGGTTTCAAAAGTTGACGTCGCCTTTTGGCCTATCTCTTAGCATTGTAAAAGTCGACGCGCGACGGAGAGGACGACGTCGCCTTTCAAAACGCGACGTCGACTTTTCGCGTCGCGCGTCGTGCGCCGCCTTTTTGAAGAATCAAAACTCGACGCGCGACGGAAAAAGTTGACGTCGCGTTTTAAAAGGCGACGTCACCCTCTCCGTCGCGCGTCGTGCGTCGGGTTTTATAATGTTAAAGAGATAGGCCAAAATTCGACGTCGTGTTTCAAAAGTCGACGTCGACTTTTCCCCTATCTCCTAACATTGTAAAAGGCGACGCGCGACGGAGAGGGCGACGTCGCCTTTCAAAACGCGACGTCGACTTTTTCCGTCGCGCGTCGCGCGTCGACTTTTAAAAAGTCGACGCGCGACGGACATTTGCGTCGCGCGTCGCCTTTTGGTTTACAAAAGTGCGCATGTCTGGGGAGCATGTATTACTATAATGTTCATAGCTGTGATTTTCGATTCTTGTAGCTCCTGACCGGTGTTGGCAATTTGGTGAGAATTTACTGCAAGATAACAAGAATGACTAGATATTTTGCATGCATGGAGACTATGTACAACATAATATATTTGTTTCGCTGTCTGAAATGGGTTTTTTGCTCATCAATTTTCGAATACTGGTACCTGTATTCCACAAAATGCACACCCCTCAATCGAGAGGACAATTCGCATCTATTAGCTTGTCAATGTGTTACTATTTCGCCGGACTAATACGTAAATTAAATTCAAGTTTCCAATAATGAACAAAAGCGTATGTAAGTAACTATTTTGCAGGATTAACAGTAACGACTGAAAAACAGAGAGAAAATAATTAATCGCTTGTGTAGCTCAATGGAACTGTGAGATCTAACATTCTGGAGACATCCTGATGAATGTCTCCTGATAAAACACGCCACGTTGCATTTTATCTCGAATCATACAACCCTTTTTAATAGTAAGGCTTTGTTTTCTGCCATTTTAGACGAGTGACTATATGCTGTCAAAGTAAAGGTGAGGTGTGGGATCATTTCACTTTCGTTTTCGGCCGGAAAACAGTAAGATCCCACATTTCCGTTGAGCTACACAATGTCCGTCGCGCGTCGCGCGTCGACTTACTTTTAAAAAGTCGACGCACGACGGACATTCGCGTCGCGCGACGGAAAAAGTCGACATCGCGTTTTGAAAGGCGACGTCGCCCTCTCCGTCGCGCGTCGCGCGTCGACTTTTACAATGTTAGGAGATAGGGCAAAAGTCGACGTCGACGTCGACTTTTGAAACACGACGTCGACTTTTGGCCTATCTCTTTAACATTGTAAAAGTCGACGTGCGGCGCGCGACGGAAAGGACGACGTCGCGTTTCAAAACACGACGTCGACTTTTCGCGTCGCGAGTCGTGCGTCGACTTTTGCAAGTCGACGCGCGAGATCAAATTGGCACAAATAGAACACCATAGATTGGGTCAAGTGAGGTATCATTGTGAAGCATACGTGAAGGCGCATCCGATGGGCTGGGTGTGACGTGGAACTCACGTCATTCTGTGCATGCGCGGTAGACAGAGGGTATGGAAATAGACGTTTTGGGATCTAGGTGAGCCCCTAATGGGCCGATGGAGTCGTATGAGGTATCAATGTGAAGCATTCGTGAAGGAGCATCCACCTGGACTAGTGTCTCGGCCGTTGTCAACATTCTGCGCATGTG
This sequence comes from Hanleya hanleyi, assembly GCA_036873755.1. Classification (NCBI taxonomy): domain Eukaryota; kingdom Metazoa; phylum Mollusca; class Polyplacophora; order Lepidopleurida; family Hanleyidae; genus Hanleya; species Hanleya hanleyi. Next base: position 134,783 of record JAVTVY010034855.1, on the reverse strand, counting down.
CAGACAGGGAATTGTGGGAAAGGGGTATGGAAATAGACGTTTTGGGGTCTAGGTGAGTCCCTAGTGGGCCGATGGGGTCGAGTGATGTATCAATGTGAAGCATATGTGAGGGGGCATCCGATGGGCTGGGTGTGGGGTTGGAATTTCGTGATTCTGCGCATGCGCAGACAGGGAATTGTGGAAAAGGGTATGGAAATAGACGTTTTGGGATCTAGGTGGGCCACTATTGGTCCTATGGAGTCGTATGAGGTATCAATGTGAAACATTCGTGAAGGATAATATCCTCATATCATAATAATATCATCATTCTGCGCATGCGCAGGCAGGGAATTGCAGGAAAAGTGAATGGAAATAGGCGTTTTGGGATCTAGGTGAGTCCCTAGTGGTCCGATGGGGTCGTATGAGGTATCAATGTGAAGCAGTCGTGAAGGCGCATCCACTGGGATGGGTGTGACGTGAAACTGACGTCATTCTGCGCATGCGCAGTAGACAAAATGTATGGAAATGCACGTTTTGTGGTCTAGTTGAGCCACTATCGGTCCTATGGAGTCGTATGAGGTATCAATGTGAAGCATTCGTGAAGGAGCATCCGCCTGGACTAGTGTGTCGTCCGTGTTCAACATTCCGCGCATGCGCAGGCAGGGAATTGTGGGAAAATGGAATGGAAATAGGCGTTTTGGGGTTTAGGTAGGCCACTATTGGTCCGATGGAGTCAAGTGAGGTATCAATATGAAGCATTCGTGAAGGAGCATACGGCTGGACTAGTGTGTCGTCCGTGTTCAACATTCCGCGCATGCGCAGACAGGGAATTGTGGGAAAAGTGCATTGAAGGAACGTTTTGGGGTCTAGGTGGGCCACTGGTAGGCCAATGGAGTCGGGTGAGGTATCAATGTGAAGCACACGTGAGGGAGCATCCGACTGGGTGAATGTGGGGTAGTCACCTTTTATCAACGCACACACACACACACACGCGCGCGCAATGCGGCTCAGTCGTACACCAGTACATCTCGGTCTTCGACTTGGGGTAGTTGAACTGAGTGTTCTAAAAATAGATCAACAGCTAGCTTGCTATAAAAGGGAAGCAGCCTGACACTTTCAGCAGACATTCGTTCAACCACTTACGACACGATGTTCACGTGTACCACTTGCTCCAAGTCCTTTACACGCTTGCACGACTTACAACGCCATGAGTCTACCATCCACGACGCTACTGCCCAGTACACGTGCGAGACCTGTGGGGATACATTTAATCGCCTGGATAGTTTACACCGCCATGAACGGTGTCTCCATGAGACATCCAGGCATCAATGTGGGGATTGTGGACACCGCTTCAGACTACACAGCCAGCTGAGATCTCACCAACGTGTAATCCATGGCCATGCACGCTTGAGGGTTGAGGAACCCGTGATGTTTGACCCCATGCATGAGTCTACTTTTCAAGATGCTGTTGGCGAGTATACATGTTCGATCTGCAGGAAGTCATTTAATCGTAAGGATAATTTACGGCGACATCAACGGTCGGTCCATAAGGCACCCAGCCATGAATGCCAGCATTGTAGTCGAGTCTTCAGGCTTCACAGTCAGTTGATCCCATCAATCCGAAAGACGTCCACAGTTTGTGTTCCATCCTTCAACTTGACTTTTACTTATTCTGAGGGTCGGCTTCTGATTGGACAAGAGAAGTCTGCGATCAGCACAATGAACTTCTGAATACACGGACAATAGCATAAGTGAATTGTAAACACACACATAGCGGTTCCCCCAGCGTGCATGTGCTGTGATGGAGGGGATAATAAAAGGATTGACCTGTAATCTTTGTTGTTGTTGTTGTTGTTGTTGTTGCTCTCTTTTTGGACTAACCAATCAGAATAGTACTTATCACGGACTACACACGTAGAGCTACGTGTAGGCGTGCATGTGCAACATGGTCTATAAAACACGTCCCTCTGGACCCCACACCCAATCCTACTGTTGCAGAGCCATGACGGAGACTCATCCCTATGCGACTCGCATTTTACAGCATGCGACCGTGGTTAATTCAGTCATGGGTTACCGAGCAGTGGTTCGGTCCATGTTTGGAGATGGCGACGACAACGAGGGGCGACGCCAGATCCTGAAAGAGTTCACAGAAGCGGTCCTCGACGACAGAGTGCACTCGATGGAGAGGTGTGCTATCACCCACGACTACTGGACTATGACAGCCATCCTTGATGCTCGGGCTATGCAGCGCTCACGCCGGAACCAGCGACGGCTCGTTGGTCTCACAATGATCTTTGCCCTATTGACCCTGACGCTATGGCAATGACAGTTCCGTCTTACAGCGACAGAAAAGAACGGCTCTTCAGAGCCTCCATATCTTTCGAAAGAGAATCTGGGCCTGATAGAAATCCGGGATGGTGGAACATTCGTGAACATCCGGGCACTTTTACATCCGAGGACTTTTACATCCGTGTACATCCGGGTTCTTGTACATCCGGGACTGTAGAACATCCGGGTACTCCTATGTTGGCCTATAAGAGCCAGAATTTTTACGGCATTCATCATTTCCAGATCCACAGCCAATATGTTCTCTTGCGCAACTTGCTCGAAGCGCTTTCATCGCCTGGACAGTTTACGTTGTCACACACGTGCATGCCACGAAGTACCCACGCATAACGTGTGCAGATTGTGATATAGTCTTTAAGCATCCCAGTCAATTGAGACGTCACCAAAATGTCATACACGGATCACGTTCACCACTCTCGAGGCCGGATATTTCAGTTTCTATGGGAATGCATCTGAGAAAGGAAGAACCCATGGAGGTCGATCCGCCGCCGCGAATTGAAGAGCCGATGGAAATTGATCCCAGTGTTGAATGGGAGAAGTAAGAGCTCCGAGCTTCAGTATCATGGATTGCCCGAAGACGTTTAGGTTACACTGAAGGAAGATTAAACTTTCTGAAATTGTGGCTTCTGATTGGTTGATAGGATGATCACCTACCCCTCTTCTCCTCTTCCCCTCTAACTATAAATACGGAAACACGCATGTTGGATGTACATTTCTCACAACCTGTACCAGACCCGATCAAATGGAAAAGCCAGCCAATTCCAAGGCAGAGGAGCAATCGTTGAAGATTAATGAACAAGTGCCGGTTCCCGCTCGACTTCCCAAAAAGAGTTACCAAAAGATACCCGCCCATAACTATGGAAATGATAGATGATTTCTTCAGTGTGGGTTACAGCTCAACCAGGGGAGAGCCCGGAGATCTCCGCTACCATCACCAGCGATGCCTGACCTGCCTTGAAGGTGTACCTGTAATACCATCAGTGAAACGGAATAGTTCGTTAATAGTGCTGGGGGGTATATTTTTTTATTTTATATTATTGTCATTCTGCAAGTCCGTGTTCGGGTTTTTTGAGCGAGTAGCGATACATGTTTTGAATTAACCAGGCACCACGTGACTACCCATTGTTCGGGACAGCACAGTGTGTCGCCTGTTGGTGATGTTAGCTTTCTTTTCCTAAAGAATAAACCCGTTATTTCAGGTATGTTTACGTTAGCATGATAGCATGGTACATTTTGTGATGATCACGGCAATCTGAAAGTGTAAACATAGCCAGTTTGACAGTCTTTCGTGTACCTTGTGCACCAGTCGGTAAACCAGTCTGGCGGATTTTCATTGTACCATGTGCGCCATTCGGAAACCCTCTTCCAAGCCATTCGGGCTTATCACATAATGTGTTTATGTCGAGTACTGACTAGAATTATTGCGGAATATTGATAGACTGCTGTCCGATTTATTTCTGGAAATTACCGGATGTATAAACAAATGTGTTCAGTGCATGTAAACGTTGTTATAGTACAATCTGATAAGATCTTGCTCATTTATCTGAAGAGGTTATTGTCGACCTGGGTGTTTTGGGTAACTATCCCACAGTAGTATACTGGATCATTTGTAAACATCACAGTAAATTTGAGTAGAGATTGCTAATTTCTCTGAATGTATCATCCACTATATAATTCTTGCATCACCGTGAATTGCCAAATAAGTCATTGTCGACCCATATGTTCTAGTCTATACTTTCTCCCATAGTTGGAATTATATCCAGAATGAATGGTAAACTATTCAACACAGTAAACTAGTCAACACAGTAGTTTTGCATAAACATGTAAGTTTTATTTTTATATCATTCTAAATTGTGAAACTGTAAAACCAGGCACCACGTGACTACCCATTGTTCGGGACAGCACAGTGTGTCGCCTGTTGGTGATGTTCGCTTTCTTTTCCTAAAGAATAAACCCGTTATTTCAGATTGATGCCTGGTCTTTTACTCCTTGTTGAATCGAAGACGTGTAACATTTTGGGGGCCTGTGTCCGGGAGGAGTAGACCAGAGGTTGAGAGATGGTACAAGAAGTCCAGTGGTAGTCTCAAAGTTGCCCAATGGTTTGCCGAGAGGAGACAGTGGAGAATAAACTTAAGGGTGGTGGATATTCTCACTTGGTACTCACAGCGGTTTGCCAAGACGGGACTGAGGGAGATTAACTTCAGTGATTTTGTTGGTACCAGTATATTTTCAGTGGAATTGGAGTTTATGGAACTGGCTAATTCTGAGATATTAATAAAGCCAAGAAATGCGAAACTGTTTTTGTTGAGAGACAGTGGTGATCTGATACATGAAATTACAGATACCTAGTGAAATTACAGTCATTCAGTGAACAAACTGTTTTTCTGGGATCTGAATCACCACAGTAGGTGCGAAATAAGCATCTTGCATCAAGTTGGAACACTCCAGGAACTATCTGTCTTTGTTTTTCTGAAATTCACCTTCCATCGGTAGGAGCAGAATAAGTATTCTGCATGAACACAAAACTTTCAAGTGAAACAAACAGTTTCTAACAATTTGTCCCAACAGTAGTGTTAGAATAGGCATCCTGAGCCAGGGTGATGTTTCAAGACCAAGTTAACTCTTGTTTTTATTATTTTGGTTTCACCAGTAATGACAGAATAAACATTCTGCACAAGGGCATTAACGAGAAATAAACTATTCTCTTCGGACAGTAGTGTTATCTTGCACCAGGTGAAACGATTCAAGATAAATGACAATAATTTCTATTATTTGGTTTCAAGAGCAGTGACAGAGTAAGCATTCTGCACCTGGATACTATGATAAACAATTTTGTTTGAACAGTAGTGCAAAAATAGGTATCCTACACCAGGTTGAACAATTCCAGCTATTATTTCCCTTATTCAGTTTTGGCAGTAGTGGAAAAATAGGTATACTGCACCGGGTTGAACAATTCCGATTGTTATTTCCCTTATGTGGCTTCAACAGTAGTGGGAAAATAGACATTCTCCACCAAAGCGAAACGGTTCATGACTTTTTCCTGCAATTCAGTTCCAGCAGTGGGGGCAGAATATACATTCTGCGTGAAGGGGAACTTTCGAAGAACAAAGTGTGCTTTCCGTGTTGCTGTTTAGACACTAGTGCCGATATACGTATCAAATTAACAGTGGTTTGTGCCAGAGCACTCTGGTTATCAAGTTATTAATTGATTGACAGTACCTAAGTGGCATTGAGTCTAAGTGACATTGATAACAGACTGAAACTTTCTAAGAAATTGAAAGACTGGCGTGTGAGAGTTTGGTAAGAAAACTAGACATTCTAACCTGTGAAGAGACATCTGATCACTTTAGTCACCTAGTGGCTTCATTGATACATTTATTGGGGACATTTTATATATGTGTAGGTTGATATAGCCCCAATCATGAGTATTGTTTGCATGCTATAGTTATTCACTTACCCATGATACTGTTTTCTATTGTCTCTGTGGTTTACATGCTTTGGTTCTGGTATCTGATGTATGATATTGTCAGTGAAATTACCACCTTGAGAATACAATCGTAGCATTGCATGTGCAATAGGAAGTGACGATAACTTTCAAATTTAGAATATCCTCATTGTGTTTAACCATTAAGATGGCGGATTTGGATCTAGAGTATGAAGTTAGACTGAAACTATTTGCACTGACAGCCAGTCAACTTGTGAGAGTTATTGTGCATGAGAAGCTACCAGGATCATGGACTGCTGAGCTAGGAAAAAAAGGTTTAACAAAAGCCCTGAACAGGTATTTAGCCACTGAAGCTACAAAGGAGGATGGTGGAATGACTGCACTGCTTTCCATAAAAACTGCCCTTGACGACATGAGTGGTGTAGATACAACGTCAAGCGAAGAACAGAGTTCAGCAACCAATTGCGCCTCCAGTACTGGTGGGTGGAGAAGAGACTTTAAAATCATGGGACTGATCGGAGGGTCCAAACAAAAAGATGGACTGAGCTTCCTGAGTTTAGTGAACCAGATCGAGGAAGGCAGGGAAAAAAATTATTCTGAGAAGGAAATAATTAATGCTGTCATCAAAGCAGTGGTTCCTGGGTCGGGACTACGCAGTCTCCTGGAGGGGAAGAGGCGAACATTGAATGTTGCCGCCTTACGTCGGACACTTCGTGCATATTACCAAGAACTCAGTGCTACTGAACTCTATCAGAAACTTTCTACAGCTGTTCAGGGGGAGAAAGAGGAAGCTCAAGCTTTCCTCATCCGCATGATGGACCTAAAACAGAGGGTGCTGTTCGCTTCGATAGAAGAACAGGGTGGCATTGTATACGATGCAGCTCTAGTGCAAGGCATGTTTTGCCGTGCATTGCGAACGGGTTTCCAACACAGCACTATTCGCAATGCAATGAAACCATATTTAGAGGACAAAGACATACCCGATGAAGACCTCATTCAGCACTTGAATGAGGCTGTGTCGGTTGAATCAGAATTCAAACATAAAGCCAATCAGGGTAGTCGCTCAAGGGCGACCAGGGTAGCGGCTGTGGCCAGAGACGAAGCATCTCGAGGAATAGAACAATACTTACCTGAACAATTTGATAATAAAGAGAAAGCAAAGGGAGGAACTTTGCCCATAGAAGTGAAGGGTTTGAGATCAGATGTGGCTGCAATCGCAGAGCGTCTGCAACGCATTGAGGGGCGCTTGCCCACAGAAAGTGAGAAATCTCTGCCAAGGCATGACAATACGAAAGATCATTCAAGTGGCGGTTCTCAGAAGCTTCGAGGAGACCCACCAAGAAGGAGAGGCTGCCCAGCTTGCAGGAAATCTGGATCTGGTAACAAGTGTGGACATTGTTATAAGTGTGGATCATCTGATCATTGGCAGAAGGGGTGCCTTAAATGGCGTGGCTCAAACTCGGAAAACTAGAACCGGTTGCTCCTGTGGGACCGAGGACAACCGATGATGGGAAAAGGCCCCTTGGTAATGTCAACAAAGAATCTGTTAATGTAAATACCATGAACTGTGACAATATGGAGGAACACATTCCATCAAATCCAAAACGTCGATGGGCTGTGACAAAATTGGTGGGTAGGCGATGTACTGTTAACTGTTTCCTCGACAAAGTGGCCGCGGAAGCATTGTGGGACACGGGTGTCCAAGTGAGTCTTTTGCCCTCCCATTGGGTAAGCGAGAACCTACCCGAGAAGACTGTAAGGGACCTGAAGGAACTTGTGTCTGAGAACTTAAATTTGCACACTGCAAATGGCACAGAGTTAAAGTATGATGGTTGGGTAGAGGTCAACTTCCAGATGTCGGACGATTCTGAGGATGTTCCTCTTCTGCCTGTGCCAATGCTGGTTTGCAGTGATCCTGGGCTAACGACGCCAATTATTGGTTACAATGCTATTGAGGAGTACATTAGTCACTGCAGTCAGACATGGCCCGAGGATACTACAGCCGTGGTTAATCTAGTAACTGGTGCTTTACCCCAGCGTGAGAAAAGGCATGCAGAGAAAATTGTGAACACTCTGCGACGAGATACTGATAGTGAAATGTTGTGTGTTGTGAAAACGGCTAGGAGACGGTTGAGAATCCCAGCTGGAAAAAGTGAGAAAATTCGGTGTATTGTGCATGTTGGGCCAGTGGTAGAGCCTTTGACTGTGCTGTTTGAACCCCATGTTGACTGTCCATGGCCTGAAGGACTGGAGGTCGATGAGGCAGTTCTTCGTGTCGACCGCAGTAGAAAAGTGGACATCTGGGTGCATAACCCCACTGAACACGATATTGGGGTACAGAGTCGCACAGAGATAGGGACTTTGCAGTTAGTGGAAGTGATTGAGTGTGAGGTTTCTCATTTACAAGAGCAAAGCAGCGGCCCCCATCACACCTCTGTGGCAGAGGGGTGTCATGGGCCGGAACAGAGAAACTCGTACATGGAATTTAACCTATCTGGAACCAGTCTCAACGAAAACCAGAGAAAGGTTGTCCAAGATGTGCTCAATGAGGAGTCAGCTGTTTTCTCCAAGGATGACAATGACATTGGGACAATACCAGACTTAGAAATGGACATTGATCTGGAAGATCAAGTTCCTGTTCAGAAAACCTATTCCGCTGTGCCACGACCACTGTATCGTGAAGTGAAGGAACATCTTCAAAACCTCATTGATAAGGGATGGATTTCGAAAAGCAAGTCTTCCTATTCATCACCTATGGTGTGTGTTCGGAAAAAGTGTGGCGGCTTACGTCTATGCATTGATTATCGTCAATTGAATGCCAAGACACGGCCAGACAGACAGCCACTACCCCGCATCCAGGAGGCTTTAGAGTGCTTAGGGGGAAATGGCTGGTTTACAGTCTTAGACCAGGGGAAAGCCTATCACCAGGGCTTTATTCGACCAGATTGTCGCCACATGACAGCCTTTATATCACCTTGGGGGCTCTACCAATGGAACCGAATCCCATTTGGACTCACAACCGCACCAGCGTCTTTCCAGCGATGTATGGAAGAGTGTTTGGAAGGCTTACGAGATGAAATCTGCATTCCGTATCTTGATGACGTGATCGTGTTCTCTTCAACATTCGAACAGCATGTTAAGGATGTCCGCAGAGTTCTGAAGAGGCTTAAGAAGAAGGGAATTAAGCTAAAGCCTGCTAAGTGTAAGTTATTCTGTAATGAAGTCCGATATTTGGGAAATATTGTCTCTAAGGATGGCTACAAAGTGGATCCTGAAGATCTCAAAGCTGTGCTGGCTCTCAAAGACAAACGCCCTGAAACAGTTGGATATGTGCGAAAACTGATCGGATTCCTGAGCTACTACAGGCGCTACATTCCTGATTTCTCTCGGAAAGCGAAGCCCCTTTACAGCTTACTGAAACGGAATGATCCAGATAGCCATGAGGGATCTGCCAGTCCAAAGTCTTCCAATAAGAAGAAACCACGGCAGAACCGCAGCAGCCAGATGTCCTCCAGCACACCCATTTCATGGGGCAATGATCAGCGGGAAGCCTTGGAACATCTGATTGACATGTTGACCAAGGAGGTGGTTATGGCTTACCCCGACTACAACCGACCATTTGTGCTACATACCGATGCTTCTGGAGACGGTCTAGGGGCTGTATTGTACCAAGCTCAAGAAGATGGAACCAATCGAGTGATCCCTTATGGCTCTAGAACGTTGACACCGGCAGAGCGTAACTACCACCTCCACTCAGGAAAACTTGAATTCCTTGCACTGAAGTGGGCGATTACTGATCGCTTCCGAGATCATCTGTATTATGCGCCCTCCTTCACGGTATATACAGATAATAATCCCCTCACCTACATCCTCACATCGGCACGGTTGGACGTCACCAGGCAAAGATGGGTGTCGGAACTCTCGGATTTCAACTTCATCATCCGTTATCGCCCGGGACGGTCAAACAGAGATGCTGATGGCTTATCGCGTATGCCGTTAGACGTGGAAGAGCTAGTTTCCACGTGTACGGAAGAGATATCACAGGAAGTCATCGGGGCAACCGCAACGGATCCACCATGACCAGGGGGGTGAATTCGAGAATCAGTTGTTCCAGCGTCTTGCCGAGTACTGTGAAATCGGTAGATCAAGGACCACTCCTTACCACCCCCAGGGCAATGGGAAAAATGAACGGTACAACAGAACCCTGCTGGACATGCTTCGTACACTTCCCGAGAGTCACAATTACAAGCGTCTAGTCCGTCATTCATAATCCAGCCGTCGTCCATTAGAGAATATCCGCGTCCATAATCCAAAGACCTATTCCATTCCATATAACAGTATTAGCACCAAATTCAAAAAGACAAAAGTATACATAAACATAGGCTTGTTTCCTGCAAGAGAGAAGCGGTCAACAATTTTCAATGATGCCGGCAAGACATCATGATGTTCCAAAATATCAAATCCGTATCGCTGATCAGTATTCTTAATCCATAATATTCGTTATAGAGTCGTCATCTAAAAATGATGTACCTCAGCCACGCACTTGCATGTGAACCAGATGACCCATGCATATAACTGCACCCGAAATACGACCACGGGCTACTCACCGTACTTGCTGCTGTTTGGGAGGGAACCCCGACTTCCCATAGATCTGCTGTTCGGTACAAATCAGGAGCCACAGAAACGTGACCCCAAATATGTGGAAGCGTGGCTAGGTGGAATGAAAGGCGCATTTCAGGAAGCATCAAAGCGAGCCGACGCCTCCGCTTCACGATCAAGAAGCGGTATGACAAAAAGGCAAGGAGCAACACATTGTTAGTGGGTGACCGAGTACTGGTGCGAAATCTTTCAGAGAGGGGTGGACCAGGAAAGCTCCGGAAGTACTGGGAGGACAGGATTTACAGAATTGTAAAGCAGATGGGTGCTGATGCACCGGTTTACAGAGTTTACTGAGGATGGGGTGAGCCCAGCTCGTGTAGTCCATCGCAACCTTCTACTTCCCTGCAATGACCTGCCGGTCCAACAATCAAAGTTTACGAAACCAAAGGACCAGAGGAAGGCATCTCCACGGGCAACCCGGCTTGCACCCGCACGATCCTCCAGTGCCGACGACAGCTCTGATGAAGAGGAATCCTACCATCTCATTCCACCAAGTCTGCAGCAGGGACAACCAACTAAGCCTGGAAATAATGTTAATGCACCACCGTTTCAACCACGGCGGATCAGTTCGCCACCATACATTGTAGCCAGAGGTGCAGGGGACGATAGTCGTGAGGTAGAACCCCCAGAGTTTGGGATCTCCACTGAAGAGGAGAGTGTCCAACGACGATCGCACAGGACACGGCGTGCCCCATCTCGGTTGACCTACGACACTTACGGCAACATGGAGGAGTACACCCAGCAGAGTTTCAATGTCACCATGGTAACGTCAGACATTAACTCCCAGATGGGGGCAGTCACTTCTGTAATGGCAGGATTCTGAGCCAACAATGTGTTTTGTTAGTCTGACTTCAAAGTATCATTAACATATCTACTGACTGGGTAATGACCGGTAACTTATTATTAAGTAAAGCACTGAAGATGTGATGTAACTACATAGGGCACAATCGGTTAATAGTTGTGGTTTCCTGTAATATATAGAGGCTAAAGAGCTGAACTCTTGGTGAATTCATTCACGATTTTACTTCTGTCATTGATCTGGCCAGCTGTGACAGTATGTGTATCAAGAGTTATGCTGAAGTCGGACATTATGTCTGTACAAATACCACATTATTGTAACATGCGAAATGTCGAGGACGACATTTATTTTGTGCGGGGCGAGTGTAATACCATCAGTGAAACGGAATAGTTCGTTAATAGTGCTGGGGGGGTATATTTTTTTATTTTATATTATTGTCATTCTGCAAGTCCGTGTTCGGGTTTTTTGAGCGAGTAGCGATACATGTTTTGAATTAACCAGGCACCACGTGACTACCCATTGTTCGGGACAGCACAGTGTGTCGCCTGTTGGTGATGTTCGCTTTCTTTTCCTAAAGAATAAACCCGTTATTTCAGGTATGTTTACGTTAGCATGATAGCATGGTACATTTTGTGATGATCACGGCAATCTGAAAGTGTAAACATAGCCAGTTTGACAGTCTTTCGTGTACCTTGTGCACCAGTCGGTAAACCAGTCTGGCGGATTTTCATTGTACCATGTGCGCCATTCGGGAACCCTCTTCCAAGCCATTCGGGCTTATCACATAATGTGTTTATGTCGAGTACTGACTAGAATTATTGCGGAATATTGATAGACTGCTGTCCGATTTATTTCTGGAAATTACCGGATGTATAAACAAATGTGTTCAGTGCATGTAAACGTTGTTATAGTACAATCTGATAAGATCTTGCTCATTTATCTGAAGAGGTTATTGTCGACCTGGGTGTTTTGGGTAACTATCCCACAGTAGTATACTGGATCATTTGTAAACATCACAGTAAATTTGAGTAGAGATTGCTAATTTCTCTGAATGTATCATCCACTATATAATTCTTGCATCACCGTGAATTGCCAAATAAGTCATTGTCGACCCATATGTTCTAGTCTATACTTTCTCCCATAGTTGGAATTATATCCAGAATGAATGGTAAACTATTCAACACAGTAAACTAGTCAACACAGTAGTTTTGCATAAACATGTAAGTTTTATTTTTATATCATTCTAAATTGTGAAACTGTAAAACCAGGCACCACGTGACTACCCATTGTTCGGGACAGCACAGTGTGTCGCCTGTTGGTGATGTTCGCTTTCTTTTCCTAAAGAATAAACCCGTTATTTCAGATTGATGCCTGGTCTTTTACTCCTTGTTGAATCGAAGACGTGTAACATACCCTTGACCGGGTGTGATCTTTGCACGAGGAGAGAGGAGATTTTCCAGTGGACGAAGTGAGAGCTTGCCACCAAAGGCCGTTTTTTCCTTGTATGGAAAAATATGATCGCAATTATCTCGAAAGAGAGACTTCTAACATATGTACAGACAGATGAATGAATGAGTAAGGATCATATTAGGTCACACCGAGCAAAGATGGAACTTTCTGAAATGGCGACTTCTGATTGGACAGCCGAGAATACAACTAACGGACAGGATGCAAATGGCGGTCTCTGATTGGATAAGAGGCTACTTGTATTGTAAACACACCCAACGCGGCTCCCCCAGCTTGGGTATGATGTACTGGAGGGGATAATAAAATGATTGACCTGTCATCCTCGTTGTTGTTGTTCTCTCACCGGTTTACATCATGCGACATTGTACAGAGTGCATGTTCATTGAGAGAGAGAGAGAGAATTAAGGTTTAACGTCGCATTCCGCAATATTTCAGCTATATAGCGACATGGACAGAGGGTATGTACATGGATTTGAACAGAGTATGTTCACATGGACGCAAACAGAGTAATGTAGAATGACATGCACAGAGTACATTTACATGGACAAGGAATATGTGTATTGACAGAGTACATGTACATGAACAGATTACATGTACAGGCAAATAGCACATGTACAGGCACATAGTACATGTGCATTGATATGCACAGAATACATGGACATGCGCAGAGTACATGTATTCTGTGCATGGAAGCCACCTGTCTTGTGACAACTTCCGGTTCCGGTCACGTGAGAGTAAACATGGAAAACCCCCGATGTAAGATGAGGACCCGGATGTAAAACCACAGTACCCGGATGGAAGACGGAGGTACGACGGGAAAAACCCACTGACCAACTGCGCATGCGCAGATTGGCGCGACTTCCAATGAAAATAAGCCAGTCTGACCCACGAAAGCTTCACACTGATACCCCACACGGTCCATTCGGCCCAATAGTGATCCATATCTACCCCAAATACCTTCCTTCACTTCCACAAAATGCCCACTTTGGCTACTACTCTTACTGATGACGTCACAGATGACGTGAACATCCCTCATATCGGGGTCTATACCACGAAAGCTAGAAAATGACGCCCCACACGACGCATTCGGACCAAGGATGGTCCATCTTTACACCAAATACCTTCCTTCACTGCCCCAAAATGCCCACTTTCGCTACTACTCGTACTGATGACGTCACCGATGACGTCACAGATGACGCGGACAGCCCTCAAATCGGGGTCTACACCCCGAGAGCTACAAAATGACACCCCACACGACGCATTCGGACCAAGGATGGTCCATCTCTGCCCCAAACACACCCCCACGCACCCCCCAAAATGGTCACTTTACTTACTACACCCAACTGCGCATGCGCAGAGTGACGCGACTTGCAATAAGAAACATGACCCCACAAAAGCTTCACTTTGACACATCCCACGACCCATTTGGACCAATAGTGGTCCATATCGGCCCCAAAATGTCTATTTCCATACTACGGCCTACCTGCGCATGCGCAGAATGACGATATTCCTACCCCACATTCACCCAGTCGGATGCTCCCTCACGTGTGCTTCACATTGATACCTCACCCGACTCCATCGGCCCACCAATGGCCCACCTAGACCCCAAAACGTTCCTTCCAATGCACTTTTCCCACAATTTCCTGTCTGCGCATGCGCGGAATGTTGAACACGGACGACACACTAGTCCAGTTGGATGCTCCCTCACGAATGCTTCACATTGATACCTCACTTGACTCCATCGGACCAATAGTGGCCTACCTAAACCCCAAAACGCCTATTTCCATTCCCTTTTCTCATAATTCCCTGCCTGCGCATGCGCGGAATGTTGAACACGGACGACACACTAGTCCAGGCGGATGCTCCTTCACGAATGCTTCACATTGATACCTCATACGACTCCATAGGACCAATAGTGGCTCAACTAGGCCCCAAAACGTGCATTTCCATACACTTTGTCTACGGCGCATGCGCAGAATGACGTCAGTTTCACGTCACACCCATCCCAGTGGATGCGCCTTCACGACTGCTTCACATTGATACCTCATACGACCCCATCGGACCACTAGGGACTCACCTAGATCCCAAAACGCCTATTTCCATTCCCTTTTCCCACAATTCCCTGCCTGCGCATGCGCAGAATGATGATATTCCAACCCCTCACTAGTCTTGGCAGATGCTCCTTCACGAATGTTTCACATTAATACCTCATACGACTCCATAGGACCAATAGTGGCCCACCTAGATCCCAAAACGTCTATTTCCATACCCTTTTCCACAATTCCTTGTCTGCGCATGCGCAGAATCACGATATCACTGACCTCGAAAACATTTGAAATTCGAAATAGGTCGCACAAGAGCGTTATTGATTGGCTGACCTAATTAGTGGGCACCATATTAGGAGGAAGGACGCCGCTAATAGAGGATGATGTCACTCTATGTGACTTCACTCGCAATCGATGTGTACGTTCTGATTGGTTCTTCTGTCGTTAGCTGGTGAAATTTACACCTCGGATTTTGAACGCTAAATGGGTCAGATAAATCAAGGCAGGTTCGAAGTGGGAACGTAGAAATTGGCTGGATAAAATGAAGATGCCTACTACTGGGGTCAATCAAACCATTTTGGTTTCTTCAGTTTTGGGGACTTATTTTTCATAATACATTTCCTACGTAATGAACTGACTGCAGCAGTATGTAAGATATTTGTGAGATCATCCACTGCTTTGTCAATAGTATCCTTTTAAAAAACGGAGCTGACAAAATTGTTCAAACGTTCTTTTAAAGCCTTCGAGACAAGTTCAGGTCTGGAAGGCGAAATATGAGCTATCATCCCAAATAAATATACTTGTTAATGGGGCAAGCTGGGAAGAAGCTCTACAGATATGGTCGTAATAGTTAGACTTTTGTTGTACACATACTTGACAATGGTCTGACAGGTGACCTATCAATGGCTTAACGTGGAAAGATTGTACACTATTACCACACAACAGTTCATTTGATATCAATGCATAATCAACAACACTACTACCTAAAGGTTGATGTCTAGTAAAGCAGCCAAGAGAATCTCCAACCAGTCTGCCATTCAGCAGCCTCAATTAACTTGCTATACAAAAGTCCAATAGTTCTTGCCCGCGAGGGCATGTTGTACCATCTAGTACATAATCGTCATTTAAATCAAACGATTGGTGATGATTGTCATGAGTATTAAAGTCAGAAAACATACCGATTCTTGCATTAAAGTGTCCGCCAATCAAGATATTTCCGAGCGATGAATACTTTAAAATAAAATTATATAAGGTTTCGATGTAATCTGTCCCCAATCTCTTACTATAAGATGAATTAGGTGGTGGGAAATACCTGAGCACACATAAATGTCTTACACCAATCCAAAGAAAAGCTTGTCGAGTTTGAACCAAACTAAATTATCTCTTTTTGTTCAACATAGATTCACCAGTAATTAACGAGTAATTAAAAGCGTACCTGAGATACAACACATATTACGAATCGTTATATTATTGGTATGTACTTTAGAATAGGTTAACCAGAAGACTATACTGTGAAGTCATGTGGCTCTATCAGTATGTCGGCGCCTCTTCCCGCTTCCCTTATATGTGTTGTAATTTCTACCTGTATATGGCGAGATTCTGCTGGTGGACGTTTCGTCCCCGAGGCCCGCCTCCTATACAGACCTTTTGGTCTTTGATATATGTTGGCATTTGTGGGAAGTTGATGCTGGGTCGACATCGGGCCTCACAGACTAGTCTTTTGTGTTTCAATGGCGTCATTTTCATCTGACGACGATACAGCTCACCAATCCCCAGTGTACGAGTTGTCACAGCGACACAGCTCATCAATTACCAATATACGAGTTGTCAGAGCATTTCCATCATAGCTCTCTAGATTTGTATCTAACACCGCGTGTGGTTATGTCATCCAAGTTGCCACATGAACAGGTACAATAAGAGCGTACCTGAGATACAACACATATCACGAAAAGTTAGATTCTTGGTATGTGCTTTAGAATAGGTTACACTCTCATAAATATTCAGGAAATAATCCTGAATAGATCAGGCTGAACATCCACAACATAATTTCAGGGATTTTATCTGAAATCCAGGGATAATTTCCTAAAATTCAGGTATATCATCCATGAATTAAAGCTAAATTACCTGAATTTTAGGGGATTTTACGTACCTAGGGTCGGGAACTTACTAATCAGGGTGGTAAATTTGCCTGAATTTCAGGGAAAATCCTCCCATTCAGGGATCTTTTTTTCTGATATTCAGGAAATTATCCCTGGATTTCAGGTAAAATCCCTGAAATTGGGTTGTGGATGTGCAGCCTGATCTATTCAGGATTATTCCCTGAATATTTCTGAGAGTGTAACCAGAAGACTATACTGTGAAGTCATGTGGCTCTGTCAGTATGTCGGCACCTCTTCCCACTTCTCTTATATGTGTTGTAATTTTTACCTGTATATGGCGAGATTCTGCTGGTGGACGTTTCGTCTCCGAGGCCCGCCCCCTATATAGACCTTTTGGTCTTTGATATATGTTGGCATTTGTGGGAAGTTGATGCTGGGTCGACATCGGGCCTCACAGACTAGTCTTTTTTGTTTCAATGCCGTCATTTTCATCTGACGACGATACAGCTCACCAATCCCCAGTGTACGAGTTGTCAAAGCGACACAGCTCACCAATTACCAATATACGAGTTGTCAGAGCATTTTCATCATAGCTCTCTAGATTTGTATCTAATACCGCTTATGCCGGTGCTAGGGGCCGTGTGGTCATATCATCCAAGTTGCCACATGAACAGGTACAATAAAAGCGTACCTGAGATACAACACATATCACGAATCGTTAGATTCTTGGTATCTGCTTTAGAATAGGTTAACCAGAAGACTATACTGTGAAGTCATGTGGCTCTGTCAGTATGTTGGCACCTCTTCCCACTTCCCTTATATGTGTTGTAATTTAACATATATGCACAGTTCTCCAGAATAGTATTTTGCACGCTTTGCTTTTGGTCGAGCTTTTGGTATAAGCTTGAAAACCATCAACAGATAAGTCAACTGTCGGACCACAGTGTGTTTCCGAGACAAAAAAAAATAAAAAATTATCATTTACTTTGTTCAAATCTTGAGAACATAGACTTTGAATGTTCCAAAACGAAACAATAACGCACCAACGTTTGATTGGTACCTGATTTATCATCTCAATAAATTAGTAGACATTCCTGGTTTCAGCATCATATTCATAGGCCATATCATCATGATACCTTTGCCTATGATGCTGGTGAGTGGTATACCGCTTATTGTATAGATACTCGTATCTATTATCATATCAGTCGTAGTCGTAGTCGTAGTTGGACAACTCGTAATTGGAGGAGTCGCCATATGATCTGTTTGTGTGTTTCTGATATCGGTAACGACGAGGAGAGGAGGCGCGTCATGTTTTCCTAGGTCGATTCGCCGCTCCTTCTTTTTAACTCTGGTCATCGGTAGATATAAGTTGTTGTTGCTTTCTGGCGCCCTTCGAAACACAGTCATGTTGAAAGCCTGTTTACTGGCTAATTTTGCATTTTTATCCAGAACCTTCGTACCTTGATCAGATAGATGGATGCGGTCACGTTTGGCAAACTTGTCAAGCAGTCTTCCTCGGTTTGGCAACTTACTGTTATCACAGAAAGTAATCTGCTGGTCCTCAAGGTAGCGGTTCTGTAGTGATCTGCTGGTCCTCAAGGTAGCGGTTCTGTAGTGATCTGCTGGTCCTCAATGTAGCGGTTCTGTAGTGATCTACTGATCGTCAAGATAGCGGTTCTGTAGTGATCTGCTGGTCCTCAAGATAACGGTTCTGTATAGCTCAACATTGAACTGATATATGAGACGGTATTGCTCCTTGTCATTGCAACACACACCAAGGGAAAGTACAATCTTGACCCCAGACCATTTACCTGTCACAGACATGTCGTTTAAAGCTTTATTTGTCGACTTGTTGACATCATTTGTTATGAGCTGTACAACTACACAGTCATATGTATCGGAGCTGCTGTCGACTGCATTTATTCCTCTCTCAATGATATATACAACGGACTTTGATATTTCTCGTTTTCCAAGAAGGTTTGAGGGTTGTATATTATTTACGTGAGAATTACCAAGGAGTGAATCTCGATTCTCAGAAGTATGTCGGGTTTGTTGCTCATGAGCTGGATGTGATTCCTTGACAGAATCGCTATCAGTTTCTACAAGTGGAATGAAGCAGCTATGCTTATCCACCTTGGGCTCGGGCTTTGTTGACTGGACATCAGTGTTAGAGGTTTCCCTCATAGACACAATGGTCGAGTACGTCACCTTCTCTTGTGGCTGTGTGTTAAAATTGATCATGTTGTTACAAACGATGCGAAAAATTCAAGCTGCGACTGAAGAGCATCCAGCTTTGTGATTAATTCCATTTTGTTGAATTCCTCCATTTGGATTATGTGGCCATTCACCTTCCCAATCTGTTCCTCCACTTGTGATTTAAGCTTGTTATTTGTGTTGTTACAGTTGCTAACGATCTGCATTAAAGAATGGATATTCTCACAGTTGTCGTGTGTCTCAAGCTCCTGTCGTATGGATATACGTTCTTCTCTATAAACCCGGCATTGAGATTTTGCTTGAACTCTCTTATCCTTGAGGTCTGAAATATCGGCACGCAATAGCTTAGAGATCTCGTTTGCAGTATCTTCGTTTTGATTGTTAAGAAACACTAGAAGTTTGTCTTCTAAGGCGCCGATCCGAGAGGTTACTTCATTTTGAATCTCCTTCTTGAAGGATTTTAACTGGGCGCTAATAGTGATTTGTGCTGGTGGGATCACTGCGGATTTTTCTTATGATGCACACAGTAACTGTTGAGCTTGAATGATTCTATCGAGTTTGTTCTCCATATCCAACTGGTCCTCTCTAATGGTAAATCTAACAATGAATGACGTACTTTTGTCTTCAGTGTCGGTATAACCCACTTTTTGTTGATTTTCCTCACTCCATCTAACTAGTTGGTGTGGAATTATGGTGCGCAACACATGTAAATTTGCGCTTTGTTCCTGTCAATGTTGTTACCTGATGAAGCGGTAAGTTGGTACATTGGAAGTGTATCAAAGCCTTGCATGATGCACATTGGATCATGTGATCATTGTTTGGTTGATGACAAAAACAGGACGCCATTTTCTGGTTCTTCTGCTGTGTATCGGCCGTCAGGACTTTCCGCACGCTTTCATCGCTATCCGAAACTGAGGTTTCCGTTTCACGGGTAGGTGTTTCTGGTCTGTTAACTTCTTGTGGTGTTGCTTTAGGCATACACAATGCTTTACATATATGACCATACTCTGATGGTGAAACTGGTGTCTGTCCTGCCAGTTCAAATACTTGTATATTTGTACACAAACAGCCTGTTGATACGGTGATAAACCGAACCGTATCATCAATGCTGCCGAAACGTTTAAAATGTGCCCCAGTGTATTTGATGATGGTTGCTTCACATGCTGGCAATTCTCGATAAATTCCTGTTTTACGCCCTCGTTGAAACGGCATAAAAGTCTTGTTTCTCTTTGCCACATCGAGTTGAAAAACCGTTGCTGTTGTTGATGCTTTAACTAGTATTAGCTGCCGCTGAGTACATTAGTTAATTTAACTGGGAGAGGGGACCATACATAATGAACTTTATATCTGTTCATTACCTCAAGAACAAAGGTTTGCTTTATCACTTTCTTCACATTTTTCTTCCTTCGTGAAAAACTTTTCAACCTGAAAGGAATCTATTTGAAGGAAAATTAATATTTTATTGTGTTTGACCACTGACTAAAATGAGCGACCACCCCATCGGCGCCCCGATCAACTTACCGCCCTAGCTGAAAATCCTGAAAGGCATGCACGCCTTAGTGAGTTGGAGTCACGGGCCTTACACCGATCGGAATTGCCCGTTTCGCTGTCTCGTCATCCATCTCAACCAGGCCCGACCCAAAGATTGTGATCGAATGGCCAACTGCTATTGGAAAAAATACTTACAAGAACAGAACATGGGAAAACAGCACTTCCGTGGGGTCCCGTTATCAAAACTGGATGTGGTGGAAAGCTTGTTCCACGTTAATATTGTGGTGTACAGTCTAGCCCAATACGTGGATGACAACAACAACACCGACGCCCAACAGTTCACAGTCCGACTCGTGCATCGTTCCCCGGAAAAGTACGACACAGCCATGAACTTGAATTTGTACCAGACGGACACTGGTGGGCATTTCTCCTATATCACGGACATGAATATCTATGCCCAATCGTACAGCTGTAGTAAATGCCATCGCTGTTTGACCGTTCCACAAACCTACACCGTCACGAGAAAACCTGTGACAATACGGTCAAAGAAAAATTCCCCGGTGGTGTCTTTCACAACACACCCACCATATTTGAAGAGCTGGCGGATGAAGGCATTTACGTTCCCAGGGCCCACCGCTATTTCTCGTACCGAGTCTGCTACGATTTTGAAGCACTACTAGAGCCTATGGAGAAGGTATCGGCCAAAACCCAATGGACCCAGCGCCACATTCCCTTGAGTGTGAGTATCCACACCAACGTGCCCGAGTATGAGACCGCTCCGGTCTGTTTCGTCTCTAGCGGTGACCGCCATGAACTGATTACACGGATGATGGAGACCCTTAATCAAGCCAGTGCGTCACATCTCGCCTCCACGATCTACCCTGATGTATTAGCGGCGCTTGATGCGCGTATTCTTACATCGGCTCCGGAGACTGACACCGAGGATGACGACAACGAAAGGGAGGACAAGGGACCCAAACCACCTAAACCCTATGCTCAGAAACTAAAACTGCGTTTACTGGAACATTTAAATCAATTGCCTGTCCTCGGGTTCAATTCTGGACGGAACGATCTGAACTTGATCAAAAAATTCTTGTACCCCTACCTCGCCAAAACCGGGAACATCAAACATGTCATTAAGAAGACGAACAACCACGTCGTTCTATCCACGACTTCACTCCGCTTTCTAGACGTGCGGAATTACCTGGCGCCGAATTACAGCTATGACCTACGACTGCGCCCAGAGGAAAAGCTGCTTTCCATATACCTGTATGACCAGTCTCAATCGTCTGGACGAACCGCAACTGCCACTCCAAGAGGCCTCCTACAACGATATCAAAAGAGTAGCTTTATCTGACACCCTCTATACCCAACTCCAACAGGTGTGTGTCCGTGAAGGTATGCAAACTTTCCGGGATTTCCTCGTCTATTACAACAATCTGGATGTCGTCCCTTTTCTGGGAGCTACCGACAAAATGGCCGCATTCTACCGAGAAATGGGTGTCGACGTGTTTGAAGAATGTGTAAGCATCCCCGATCTGACCCTGCGGTATCTGTTCCAGGATTTACCCACTTTCTTCGCTCTCATCTAACAGAATGACGCTGATATGTTTGACTGTTTGAAAGAAAATATCGTGGGTGGCCCCAGTATTATATTCCATCGGTACCATGAGAAAGAGCTGACTCGTATCCGAGGAGGAAAACTGTGTCAGAAAATAATCGGATTCGACGCCAATGCCCTCTACCTATCGTGTTTGAGTCAACCCATTATACCCGGTGGCTCCCTGAGGGGCGGGAATTCAAAGCACAAGGATTTACAGAACATCAGCCAGAACAATGGCTGGATTGGGAAAGTCAGCGACGAGGCGTCACTATCCGTCACCAAGGCAACCACACGGAAATCGGCGCCTTCCCGTGGACGGTTCGCCATCATCAAAAAAATACCGACCGTGTTCCAGTTCCATGGCTGCTATTGGTACGGTCATGAGTGTTCGTTCGCAGGAGGGCGCTATAACGAGGGCCGTGGACTGACGCCAGCCGCCTTACGTCAAGAAGTAGCTAAGAACCGTGACTACATCCGGGGGTTGCGGTACGATTACCACGAGGTGTGGGAATGTGAGTTCCACCAGATGCAACGCCGTCAACGGCTGCTGGATTACCGGACTATTATTACCATGGCCGACATGCTACGCATTGTTCAGACGGGAGACCTCTCTACGGATTCGTGGAATGTGATGTTCACGTCCCTGACCACCTGAAAGACACGTTTGCCGAATGCCCACCCATCTTTAAATACACCAAGGTGGAACGAGACGACATTGGCCTTACCATGCGGACGTATGCCGAAGAACATAATGTACTGAAACACCCGCAGCGTATGTTAATCGGTTGTATTTTCGGTGAGAAGATCCTGCTGGGCACTCCGCTACTGCGCTGGTATTTAACTCACGGACTGAAAGTCACCAAAATATACCAAGTGATAGAATTTACCCCCGACGCTTGTTTCGAGAAGTTTGCGCAGGACGTGACCACCGCCCGTCGCGAGGGAGATGCCGACTCCAGTGAAGCCATCATCGGAGAAATGATGAAGTTGCTTGGCAACAGTGGCTATGGTAACACCGTAACCAACCAGGACCGCCACTTCAACATCCACACAAAACAAAACAAAACAAGCCCGCAAACGCATTAACTCACCACTATTTTGCAAGGCGGATGCCATTGACGACACCACTTACGAAGTCACTTCAGCCAAAAAAACCATCACGTACAACCTACCGCTACAAATCGGGTGCATGGTATACCAACTAGCCAAACTGCGGAAGCTGGAATTCCTATATGACTTCATGGGTGTGTATTTCGACCAATCACACTGGCAGTTGATGGAAATGGATACAGATTCCGCGTACATGGCCGTTTCCAATCCGGGTGTCGCTAGTGAAACAGGAACTACGAGCACAGTATGAAGCAGAACGAAACGGATTGCTGCCGAGAAAATACAATTACGACTATGATAAAAGGACCCCCGGCCTCTTCAAACTCGAGTGGAAGGGTGAGGCCATAATCGCCCTGTGCTCAAAAACGTACTATTGCGATGGAGAGGGGAACAACAAATTCAGCTGTAAGGGGTCAGTCGTCGGAATAATAACATCACCAAAGCCCTGTACCTCGATCTACTCCAAAGCCAGACCAGTGCCAGTGGGACCAATAAAGGATTCCGTATCGTCCAGAGCCAGATGCGCTCGTACACACAGGAGCAGGACGCCTTCATCTTCTTTTCCCCAAACGCAAAGTTCTCTCAGATGGTGTGACCACAACGTATCTGGACATTTAGAGTGATAAATATGCTAAATATGGACTTACACTGCAGATATTCCACTGGACTTCAAATGTTTATAATAAGGGGAAATAACTGTTGTATATATGTTATGTTGTTGACCACAACGTATCTCGATATTTAGAGTGATACCCCTATAAATGCTAAAATAAAGATGGACTGACACTGCGGATATTCCACTGGACTTCTGATGATATATTAAGTGGAAATAACTGTTGCGTTCTTTGTTATAAAATAAAATGTGTTTTTTTTTCGTACAACAATGTGATTTGTGGTTCTTTTTTTTGAATACCGCAGTTAACCAATTGAAAGAGCTAATTCGGTCGTATTGACCTTGGTGACTGATCCCTCGTATTTATGGCCATTCCCTCGTTGCCCTGGTGGCAAAAACTGGAACTAGGGGAGAAAACTCCGGGCTGTCACGTGACCCGGAAGTGACCTTCGACCCCTGTGCACCATTATTAATATCATATTAATATCCGCTATTGTAAAAGAGTATCTGGGGTCGCATTGACCTACTTCCGACATGGGGCGCCACCAGTTTTGTGACGTCACTTCCGGTGACGGTTACGTGACCGGAAGTGACCTTTGACCCCTGCGCACCATTATTAATATCCGGTATTGTGCGCATGCGCAGGGGTCAACGGTCACTTCCGGTCACGTGACCGGAACCGGAAGTGACGTCACAAGACTGGTGGCGCCCCCTGTCGGAAGTAGGTCAATGCTACCCCAGATACTCTAAAATTACTACTTGTCCCCCTAACGTATCTACTGACACAAAAAGAGTTATTTTTAATGGTTTCTTGATTTTGGGGTACAATGACCTTTGTTCTTGACCTAATATTTTGTTGGATATGACACATCTTTCCCTTTGTTGAATCCACTCACTAAAATTAGGAATTTTCAATAATTTCCTGATTTCTAGGCCACAGTGACCGTTGACCTCTGACTTCTACCTACATTTGATACGCGACAAATGGTCTCCACTCACAAAAAAATGTAACTGTAGATAGAAAACTGTAGACCAGACACGGATGGTTCAATGATTTCCTAATTTTCAGGCCAGTGACATTTGATCTCGGACCTCGACTTCCATTTTTTGTACGCGACACATCATTTCAGCCATAGGTTATCAACTCACAAAAAATTGGAACTCTAGATAGCTTGGAGCTTCGGGGAACAAGAGCTGATGGACCTGTAGGAGCAAATTTTCTGTTGTAGAATACGTGGTCATTGATGTGTAATAAAAGCCCAGTGGTATGTAGTTAGTTGTGACGTTCATATATTTTGGTAGAGAAAATAATAGTCCATTTTAATCATGTTGGAATTCCTTGCCAGTTAGACATTATTTGGGAAATGTCGCAATTACATTGGCTAGTCTTTTGTTGGGGCATGAAGATATGGAAACGATCATAATATAACGTGGTTATTTGAACGCGAAAATGCTTTGAGTGAGAAATATTTTATTGTATGTGCGTATGTTTTGAGACTGTATACTAGAGTACGTTAGTCCTATTTTTTGTGTACGAGTTGACATGTGCTGACAATATTGTCCCAATTATGTAACAAATTTGTTAATTTATATAGATATAATAGTAACGCTCTCGAATACATTTATATCATAAGCGATCCAAATGTATCTACTCTATGAGAAAGAGAACGAAGTTCCTTTTAAATTGCAAATGTAACAAAAAGTATCGCCCTGAAATATAAAGGTGATGGTACGATAAGGCGGGATTTTGGCCTATACGTGGTGCGGTTGAAATCGAAAAAATAAAATACTTAGGTTTTAATGTAACGGCAAGAGAAAATATAAGTACACAATATGTGAAAGTTTTAGCGCGATTGCCGCTGCATTATGATTATAGATATAACATGAAACTGAAATCCACAGCTTGTGCTATTTCGTGTAAAAAGGGTCTAAATCGAGTCCTTCAGACACGTATTTAGACGCGAAGGACCCCTTGGACCAGAACGCCATTTAACCTGGTGTTGTGTGGTAACATTATATTCCCACTGCTGGAAGATCTTTTTGGTCCAAGGGGTCCTTCATACTAAAAATGAAAAGTTATGATTCATAACGTTTGAAGTTTTCGTAAGTAGATTAAAGTGGCAAAATAGCCTGTTACAGTTGTACGTATGTCGTGGTGTAGTGGATAGGCACGTTGGATCACAAGCGCCTCGAAATTTCCTTTTACCGAGTTCGAATCCCAGGGTGTCAACATGTTTTTGACGTCGACAAGTTATTTCAATCTTTCCCATTTTTGTACAAAAAATTGCATTCAGTAGGCCCCTATATCTGAAATAAGATTTTAGGCAATCATTATGAACCAATTAAAAGTAAAATAAATATTGTTTACCGATGACACGATACCGCGTGGACATTACGGGCCAGTCAAACGTTGAAATCGAACGATCAGTCGCTACCTGTTACAACGCAATATATTCGCCTAAATTGTGTATTTATTCTTCAATATGTGCATGTGAAATCGACTGCAACGTGGTGGAATAATAACGCCTTGGTACCGAACACATGGGAAGCTATCATGGTTCACCGTAACATTCAGTCCGTTGATTGACAGTTGCTGCCGACGACAAGTTGTACATTGCATTGTGATTGACAGATGGAGGGAAGAAATGTACATTTCTATGAGTCGGCTGGCTGTGGGCAAAAACCCCGCCTTACAATACCATCTCCTTTATCACCAGTAACCGAAAGTATAGTTTTAATGTTACAATTGTTGTCCATTGAAGTTTACATGAGTATTCTTCTCAAATTTCTTGTAGTGGGGAGCGGGGGTAGTAGTATGTCTTTGTGATTGTTTTTGTTTTGTTTTGTTTTTTTGTTTTTTTGTTCTTTGATGTTTGTCCCAGGCCACGTGGGCAAAGACATTATTGTAAATGCGTGGTCGTATGGCAAATAAATTCCCAGTGGTCTGTCCAGGGCTTAACGGAAAAATAAAAACAAGCAGCCAGAGGATGCCAAGTCCCCCGCCGAAATGGCAGCAATATTTTTTAGCATTGTTGGTCTCGAGGGGATATACATGAGGGAGGCAACTGCTATACTTCATAGGCGTTGGATGTAGAGGGTCTTAATTCTGCCTTCCCAAGTTTTAAAATCAACTTAGAACGGTTGACTGAACATTTTTTGCTTCTGTAAATTAGCTTCCATGCAATGAAGCATGGAAATTACATGTATGTAACCGAGAAGCGACCCCAAGTGACATCTCAAGGCATATTAGGAAAACCAAATTTGACAAGCTGAATGCATCCTCAACCTATTGTCCGGAAACCAAATTTTAAATTTGCCACCAGGTGTCGCCACCTGTAGGTCCAAGTGGGCGAAATGCAATCCCAAGGATCATTTGATGACATGGTGTATCAGCATACAAACTTTGGGAAGAATCTGAAGAGCCGGGGTTATTGCCCGGAAACCAAATTTAGATTTGTATGCACAAGTGTGCGAAACACAATCCCAAGTGACATCTTATGACACATGAATACCAAATTTGAGAAGAATCCGATGAGCAGTTGTCAAATTATTGCCAGAAACAAATTTCAGTTTTTTCCACCAGGTGTCGCCACCAGTATGCAAAAGCAGGTGAAATACAATCTCAAGGGACATATCATAGCATGGTACCTGCATACCAAATTGGAGAAAAACCTGATGAGCGAAATCAAATTTAGATTCGACACGAGGTGGTGCTACCTGTAAGCACAAGCGGGCGAAACGCAATCCTAAGCGACATCATATGTCACGATATATTCATACCAGATTTAAGAAGAATCTGACGAGCGGTTCCCAAGTTATTACCCGGAAACAAATCTGGTATTTCGCCACCAAGTGGCACCACCTGTAAGTAAAAGTGAGCGAAACGCAATCATGCATGCTAAATTTGAGGAGATTCCGATGAGCAGTTCTCAAGTTAATAGCTGAAAACAAATTTTGATTTTAACACCTGATGGCGCCACCTATAGGCGCAAGTGGGCGAAATGCAATCTCAAGCGACATCTTAGGTCATGTTATTACCCGGAGACAAATTTGGGATTTTGCCACCAGGTGGCACCACCTGTAAGTGCAAGTGAGTGAAAGGCAATGCCATGCAACATCTCCCGGCATGGTACATGTAAATGCATGCTAAATTTGAGAAGAATCCGATGAGCATGCAGTTCTCAAGTTATTGGCCAAAAACAAATCTCAGATTTTGTCATCAGGTGGCGTCACTTTCTGAGCAGAAGCGGATAACGCACTCCCAAGCAACATCTCATGGCAAGGTACAATGTATATGCATGCCTAATTTGGGAAGAATTTGATGAGCAGTGCTCAAGTTATTACCCGGAAATCAAATTTCGAGCAACATTTCAAAGCGTTTCAAAGTTATTGCTTGCAGCAGAAAAGAGCGGAAAGAACCCTAATGGTGCCACCTACAGGCAGATCTTTCTGAAACGCAATACCAATCAACATCTTGTCACAAGGAATGCATATGCAACTAGATACAGTCGATCAAATACGATTGGAGGCATGCCTTTTGCATCTTTAGTAAAGGAAACATTCATAATTTGTGAAGAAAGTAAAAACGTAAAACTTAGGAAAAACATCATTAACATGGCCCCATAAGATAACTTGAGGGTATCCACATACCAAATTTAAAAGAATCCATTAAGGTCCAACAATTACTGTCCGGAAATGCAATTTTACGTTGGCCCTCAGGTAGCACCATGTGTAGGCAGATAGGCATAAAAAATAATCCCAAACGAGATCTTGAAGCAAGATCCCTTGACATGGGAAACAGAAAATGTTAACTTGGCCTACAGGTGGTGCCACCTATGAGCAGATCGACAAGAAAAACAATACCAAGTGAAACCTTCAGGTAAGGTACATGTATACCAAGTTCATTATTAAGTATTAAAAAGTTATTGTCTGGAAACAATTTTAAATTTACCCCCAGGTGGCACCACCTATAAGTGGGTCGGCATGAAAAAAAATGCCAAACGAGAAATTGAGGCGAGGTACCTACACACCAAATTTGGAATGAATCGATTCAGGTTTTTAAAAGTTATTATTGTCTGGAAACACTTAACTTAGCTTTCAGGTAGTTCCCCTATCAACATGAAAAACATTCTCAAGCCAGATCTTGAGACAAGGTACCACCACACCAAATTCGGAAAGAATGCTTAAGGTTTTCAAAAGTTATTGTCTGGAGATGCAATTTAATTTGGCCCAAGGTGGCGCCACCCAGAAACGGATTGGCAAGAAAAACAATTCCAAGCAAAAATATATACATGTAGACAAGGGATCCATTTACCAAATACAAAAACATGGGTCTGTGCCTGATAAATTGAAATCTTTTGGGGTTGCAATTATCCCAATATTGCAGACAACACACAAATTTCAACTTCTGCCAAGATATATTGGAGATATATACATGTATGCTCAACCACAATATATGAGGGTCGGGCGAGGGCTAGTTTGGGAGATAGAGGGTGTGGCTCGGCGCCCTGGGGATGGGGACATGCTCTTCTTGAGGGTAGTGGTAGGTGTGCTGACATGAAAGCCATAGAAAGCTCCCTGTACATGAAACAACCACACTGACAACAATTTTGCACCCAATTCACTGTTTTTGGGGCAATTTCATACTTCAGGACCTATGTTGTCTGCTTTGGAATGTAACATATAATATAGCCATTTCCCCGGTTCAAATCGGTTATGGACTGAGATCCAGCTTGGACAAATAAATATATCCCATTCACTTAGGTTTAAACAAAGGGCCATAACTTTTGAAAATATAACCAAAAACAGAGTAACTTCACGCTGCATACCTATGGGTCACTGACCACATATCATGTAAATTTCATACTTGTTCATACAATAATTAATATTAACCGAGATCCAGACTTACAAATCCCAATTCACAAAGATTTGAAGAAAAAGGGCCATAACTCTTGAAAATATAGGCGAAATGTGGAGAAACTTCACGCCGCACAACTACAGGGCACGGACCATATATCCTGCAAATTTCATAATTGTCCATACAATATTAACCAAGATCCAGCCCGGACAAGTTCCAATTCACAAAGATTTGAAGAAAAAAGGGCCATAACTCTTTAAAATATATGCGAAACGTGGAGAAACTTCACGCTGCACAACTATAGGGCACTGACCACACATCCTGCAAATTTCATAATTGTCCATACAATATTAACTGAGATCCAGCCCGGACAAGTCTCGATTCATGAAGAATTCAGGAACAAAGGGCCATAACTTTTGAAAATATGAGCGAAACGTGGAGAAACTTTACGCTGCACAACTGTGGGTCACTAACCACATATCATGCACATTTCATACTTGTCCATACAACATTAACCAAGATACAGCCCGGACAAGACCCATTCACAGAGATTTCAGAAAAAGGGCCATAACTCTTGAAAATTATAACGGAACACGAAAAAAACTCTACGCTGCACAACTACGAGCCACTGGCCACAGTCCATGCAAGTTTCAATCCTGTCCATGAAATATTAACCGAGATATTGCCCGGACAAGATATTCGGACGGACGGACAAAGCGAGCGCTATATGCCCCCCCTCTAGTTAGAGGGGGGGGGGGGGGGGGCATAAAAAACAGGGGTTCGGTACTGCGGGGATTTCCCCACCAGTTATTTCATATTATAGGCCGACCTAATAGGCCGGCGAAGCTGGCCTTAGGTCGGGCTTATTGGTAAGAAATCCAGAAAACAACAACAATTCAAACATACTGACGATCCCACCTTTTTCCTCAATGTGGGCGGAGCCTGTCGTTCGACGCGTTGTCAACGTAAACGTCATCGACTGGAGGCTGACATGTTTCTCGTCTCGGTGAAACGAGAAAATAAATACTTGGATTCATGTTTACACCTGTGATTTTTTGCTCCTTCTGCAAGGGTCTTTCGAATTTTCAAACGCCGACCTTCGCAGCCGGCCTTAGGATCGGGCTTATTTAAAGAAATCTTAAAACGTAGGAAGAGCAAAAGCGTTGTTGTTGTCACCGAAGCACATCCGGGCACTTCGCACAACCATGACTACAAAGAAACGTTCATGAGTTACGGCCCTTGAATTCGTTACGTTCCGCCACACGCAAGTGTTCACTTTTCGTTGCATTTCTAGTGATAAATTGTGTTTTGGTTTGTTCCAAGGGCTAATAACATTTACACAAGTACCTCAATCATATAACAACGTAATTCCTTCCACGTTTAGCTCCGCCGAAACAGAATCTCGAAGCGGATTTTTCCCTTCGGCTTCCTATGACTTCATACAAATGTAACGTGTACACAAAGTTGGAATATTAACAAAAAGAAATTGGAGCTTTTTTTATTCTTAATTTCTATAATAAGTCAATAAAGGTGCAAGGATGGTTCAATGGTATTTGAATCAGTGGTTCCAAAGATAAAGTGAACAATGAATTTCCTTGTGTCAAGCACTGATTGATTCTACTCAAACAGCAGGCTAACTCGGGATGAAAATAAATAAACAATAGCTTTTACATAGGGATAGAAATTACTTTAACAAGCCCCACTCCCCAGGGATCCTGGACTTTGGGGGTGTTAACAAGCCCATAGGCTGGTTTGGCAACGGGGGGGTTCGTTAGAGAATATTGCGGAACTCCTGAATATTGCCTCCCCGGATTTTTTTTTGAAAATTTAAATGCCATATGCGCGTTCTGGCGCATTTTGACAGCATCTTTTCGACATCCGCCAACTGCATTTTTTCGACTGATAAATTCAGTATATGACTATAATCCACTCGTTGTGTGAATGATAATCTTGTCCAGCGGCGGCGGAAGGTCCCAAAAACTGGGGGGGGGGGGGGCTCGACTGTCATAGCACTTTAGGCGAGGGTCCAGGGGCCGCCTAGGCCCCGGAAGCTCCGCGCTCCTAGATGGCTTTAGACGCATTCTGGCCGATTTCCGGCATATAAAACGACATATCATCACTATATAATCAACTGCATTTTGAGATTGTTATATATATATATATCGTGGACCATTTTCTTATGATCCCCCACACACACTCCCTCTATTTTTTTTATCTCGACTAACATACTGAGGTTTTTGCTGTACGCCCCCTCCCCCTCCCCCTTTCACATTCTTGTAGCTTTTCACGCTAATCACTGAATATTAAAATGCGTAATTGATCATAGGAACCTGAATAATTGTTTCCAACGAGCTGTGAGGATTGTAGCGTAACTGGACTATCTATTGAACAATGGGAGCTGGATTCAGTGCAGAATGAAGTGAGGTACCGGACTCGGACTAGAGGTCAGAGGCGGAACAACATAACACGATACACTAGATATCAACTCTAGATCTATTTTTATTCAAGTCAATATTATCTATAATTTGTTGCGAGCTGGCGGCCTCGTCCAAGGGCCTTGGGTGCGGGTCCTTCCGTGCACTCTGATTTTTTTTCCCCCGGCAGCGGAACTCCGTCTGCTCTGCGGGGGGTGCGTACGCACCCCCCGAACCCCCCCCCGCCTACGGGCCTGGTTAAGTGTAACAGGAATACAGAATAAATGTGCTGATTCAAGTAATTATTTAAATTGGTGATTACATTTTAGAAACTGAATATTAATATATTTGCCACAAAATATCCAACAATGTCTATTTTGTCTTCATTTTAAACCAAGAAATATTCTGATTTCTCAGTCATTAATTTGAAGTAATACAAATAGAAATATGATCATTAAATTATTTTTTTTTTTATTTTAACTTTGTTACAACATTTTTAATAATGCCTAAAAAGCTAATTGAAAACAAGAAAAAAAATCTCCAAATTGTGTTCAATATTTACAGATTTGTACAGTCATAGTACGAAAATATTTGGGAAGGCGGAAATATCCACAGGCGAAAATGCCTGAAGGGGAAATGCAGTCACAAAAACATTAGCCCTACCCTGTCATGACTGTAAACAGTGAATAATAGTCTTCGCTGATCTGTAAGGTGGCGTATACAAAACAATTTGTATAACATCAATAAGTTTCATAACCTTCTTGAAATATATCCTACTTGATTAAAGTTATATCTCACCAATCTGCACTACAGTGCTCGCTGAAATTTCACTCAAGTAAGCGTGAAAATTGATCCCACTCAATACTTGAGTGAGATTTTCACTGAACTTGAGTTACTTTCCACTGAACTTGAGTTACTTTCCACTGAACTTGAGTTAAATGCACTCAACTTGAGTGACATTCACTCAAGCATAGGTGTGAAAATTGATCCCACTCAAGTTGAGTGAAAAGTAACTCAAGTCGGAGTGAACAGGTTCATTTCACCCAAACTTGAGCGGAACAGTTCACTCAAGTTTTTTAGGGAGTACCGCTATTTCAAGAACGAATTTTTAACAGACCTTTCGGTTCATCAAGATGAATTCCACAATTTTTTTTAACCAAAATGTAATTCCGTCACAGTCATGGTTAGATGTCATTCTAAGGATGTACCATCTTTTATTTGGCCATTTTACTTTCAATCGACAAAACATGTATTTGCCTGATATAAATGAATTTCATTGCTTTGGGTCTCTTCGGGCTGGAATAAAATAAAATTGATAAAATAAAAAAATATCACATCCTCATTCGGTGGTAATACTAACTTCACTGTAAATTCAGTAGCAATATTTTCTTTGTAGAATAATCTAAATCGAATACTTCTCCATTTTATTTATCCATTGACGTAATGTTAAATGCAACATTTTAAGCTGTTGCATCCAACACTTAAAAGTGGTGAAACAACACTTTCTGAATGCTTTCCCTCCTCCAATACTCTAGATGTTAAATGTAACATTTGCCGTCACCGTTTCACCTCAGAATGAATAGGCTTTTAATTTCCCATGGGTGAAGTATAACCAAACGTTTGTACCACTGTATTTCCAGGAATTCAAGAAATCGCAGACAGCACACAGCGAATTGAATATCAATGTTCGAGGTACCCAATACACATCCCTGAACTCTTCGAAATCTTGGTTCTTCTTGGTTCTTTTGGTTCTATTCCTACAAAGTAGGCTCTCATTTGCAAATTGTCCGGTAATGAGTGAGTCAGCCTGAGTTAGTCCATCCGAATCCTTTCTCCGGCAAAATAAGGAGAACCGTTGACATTAGAACCTTGATTTTTGGCATGAACATGCATTATAGGGGACTGTTACCAGCAAGTTCTGACCTACTTTTAATGAAAATTTGACCTACTTAGGTGACCTATAAACCTCTTAATTCCTACTTCGTAGGTCCTGTGACGTTAGTCACACTGTCATGTGTTAAATGTACCAAATTCTGATACACAGGTGAAACCAAAATGAAGAACCATATCTACTATTATTACTTTGGCATGCACACACGACTTGTCAAGGTCAATTTTTGTACATTATCTGGAAGAAACTGAATCATGCTCAGTGTCATATAGTTTACATTTGAAATCTGAATCTGTGGGTCATTCCTAATATCATTACATTATTTTGCAATATGTAATAAATAAAATGTGAAGTACGTATGCCACTGTAATAATAGATCAGGAGTAAATATGATTAGGCTCCTTCTACGTCATAGCAATCAACATCTGTAAACATAACAAGTTTTAATGATGTACTGATTTTCGGACACAGCCACCTGGACCTTTCACCTCAAAATGAATAGGGTTCCTCTTTGTCCCATTGATAAGGTACAGTCAAAGTGTGTTACCAATCCCTAAACCAGGGGTGTGATGTAATTTATTCCATGGTAACCCATTTAAAATACCATATTTTTTGTGTTTTTATTTTTAGGTTATGCAGATTTGGTTCTCCCAGTCTTGATAAATTAATATCTTATCAATGCTCCTCAAGCTATGTACATATCCAAATGAGGGAGCAGATAGGATTTAATTTTAATTAGAGTGTGGTTCTCCTTAAACACTGTCAAATCAAGTTTGCGGAACCTCTAGGCAACCCATTACCATTCACCATAACATCACTTCCCTGATCACCTGGAAATGGAGATATCGCAACTAACAAAAGCTAACAGATGAACAAGATGGAGAGAAGTTGCGATATACAACCTCTTATTTTGACGGGCATATAAAATGGTGGGTTTGTCAGTATATCTGAATTTCTTATCATTAGAGGCTGTTGTCAAAACTTATATAGCATACGTATGGTGCTCAGGCCACCACACCATAGAAAGACACACACGGTGCCACTTTTAAAATAATGTCATTGCTGAAACTGATTAATTCTATTAAAATTTGGATGACATCCAAAGGACAATGTGCAGGAACATATAGAATAGTGCCAGTTGTGATAATCTCTTCGTCTGACCCTTATACTGGGCCTGTGTAGGGCCTACCAGGTTCTTTCAACTGGCGTGGTTTCTCTCCATGAAAGTGTGTGTGGACAACAGCCCGACAATATAAGTGCACCGACAGCTTTGGAGCAAATTCTGACATAAGGAGAACGTCTCCGCTCTAAACATAGAGAAACCAATCCCAGTGCATTTAATGGATGCTCGAATTTAACCAATCAGTGCAGTGCTAGTTAGACCACTTGTTATCATAGTCTGCCCAGGGTCTCAAATAATACAGGTAAAATTTTATGGTATATGATGTCAGCCGAGAGGTAGCTGTTTGTAGAGTCATGCTCGGTGTCATATAGGCTACATTTGTAAGTCTGACTCTGTATAGGTGTTACCTAAAATCGTATATTTTCAAACCAATCAGTCTGATTTGTTTTAGCGTAAAATATAAAATAAATATAGCCTCACCTGTAATATGTAATGAATATAATTTAAAGTAGGCCTGTATTGCTTTGGTAATTCGATGGTCGGCCTACTTTAAATTTTATTTATTTCATATTACTTCTGAAATATAATAAGGTTCATGCAAAAGCTTTAGGGTAAATCCACAGGCCCCAGTGTCTGGACAGTAGAATTTAAATTCAGTATAATTTAAATAAATTTTTTTTTTTAAGTCATCCTATAATACAGAGAGGAAAAGGTATTGCACGCGCCATATTGGATTTGCCCGCCAAATACGAAAAAACAAAGTAAAGTTTTCACATTAAAAACTGTTTAACTGACCGTGTTACTGGTGTCCACTCAATTTTGAAACCTTTGTTATGCCATCTAACCCTACGGGAAATCTCAGATCGCCGTTTTATTGGTATAAATCCATCTCTGAAAACAGTAAACTTACGGCTTCTGTCAGCCGCTCTCTGGCTCCACTGGGACGTAAATTGCTGTCTACGTCATCGCTTTCGGCATTCTCAAAGAGAGCCGTGTCTACCGCAAGACGGTACATCTTCCGAAAATTTATGACCTCTCCCAGGTTCTTAGCGTGACATGTACTTGATCAGGGCAAGGCAGTTGCAGCATTTCTGTTCTTCATTCACTACATAGTACTGTTCACACGCCCTATGATATGTACTTTGTTGCTATCATTATGCAAGTTTTGTTGTTAAAAAAATAAAACTGAACGTTGAACTTTATGGCCTACTCGTTTGAAGCAGCAGACATAAATTTAGTTGACCTAGATTCTGCATTGAAGATCAACCATTGAAACGCGGAAAACAACGAATTACGTCAATTATACCGTACTTTCGCCTGCATGTTGTCTGATCGCACTATTCTTGCTTATCTGATGATGCTAAACAATGATCTTGTGATCTTCAGGTTAAGTCATAAATTTTCTGAAGATGTACCATTTTGCGTGTCTACCCGCGAGCGAGTGATGTCATGCTGCCTCGCGTTGAAATTGGAGATTCAAAAATGTCACCAGTTTTCCCGCGGGTAGACACGGCTCTCTTTGAGAATGCCGAAAGCGATGACGTAGACAGCAATTTACGTCCCAGTGGAGCCAGAGAGCGGCTGACAGAAGCCGTAAGTTTACTGTTTTCAGAGATGGATTTATACCAATAAAACGGCGATCTGAGATTTCCCGTAGGGTTAGATGGCATAACAAAGGTTTCAAAATTGAGTGGACACCAGTAACACGGTCAGTTAAACAGTTTTTAATGTGAAAACTTTACTTTGTTTTTTCGTATTTGGCGGGCAAATCCAATATGGCGCGTGCAATACCTTTTCCTCTCTGTATTATAGGATGACTTAAAAAAAAAAAATTTATTTAAATTATACTGAATTTAAATTCTACTGTCCAGACACTGGGGCCTGTGGGTAAATCATATGATGTGGAATAGAATGATTTCATAGCAAAGTTGAAGGATATTGCAGACAACACACAAATTTCAGCTTCTGCCAAGATATATTGGATACATGTATGCTCAAACACAATATATGAGGGTCGGGCGAGGGCTAGTTTGGGAGATAGAGGGTGCGGCTCGGCGCCCTGGGGATGGGGACATGCTCTTCTTGAGGGTAGTGGTAGGGGTGCTGACATGAAAGCCATAGAAAGCTCCCTGTACATGAAACAACCACACTGACAACTGCATGCCATCATCTATCACAGTCCGAAAAACCACAAGGTGGAATTCAATTCAATTCAGGAAATTGATCATATGCATAGTGTGCACCCAAACTTTAAGAACTCAGTTGTAATTAATATAGTAAGTTACACTGTGGACACAAATGGTTCCTGCAGAAGCTTCAGGGTAAATCATATGATGTGAGATACAATTATTTGATAACAAAATTGAAGAAAATGTTGTCCTTCATTTAAGACGACACGAAATTTTAAAAAACAGGGGTCCGGTACTGCGGGGAAATCCCCGCCAGTTATTTCATATTATATTTCTGAAATATAATAAGGTTCATGCAAAAGCTTTAGGGTAAATCATATGATGTGGAATAGAATGATTTCATAGCAAAGTTGAAGGAAATGTCCTTCATTTAAGACTACACAAAATTCAAAACTAACACAGGTTCGGTACTGCGGGATTCCCCTGCCAGTTATTTCATATTATACTTCTGAAAAAAAAATATGATTCCTGCAAAAGCTTTAGTGTAAATCATATGATGTGGCATAGAAGGACTGGACAGCAAATTTAAGAAAATGGTGTCCTTCATTTAAAGCGACATGAAATTTAAAACAGCGAGAAGCGGAAGAAAGAAGAACAAATGACAAACGCATTTAGGCATTTAGGGATGCCTAATTATTAGACAAAGCATTTGGAAATTATCGCTTGTGAAGAATTTGAATGGAAACCACGGACATGCACAGAAGATTGGAACAAGACCCAGTGGCGCCACCTACAGGCGGATCTTGCTGAAACGTAATGCCAACAGACGTCTTGTCGCAAAGAATGCAGATGCCAAATTTCGGAGGAATCCGACAAAGCATTTAGGAGTTATCGCTTACGAAGTATTTGCACGGACATGCACTAAAGATTGGAACAAGACCCAGTGGCGCCACCTACAGGCGGATCTTGCTGAAATGAAATACCAAGAGACATCTTGTCGCAAAGAATGCAGATGCCAAATTTCGGAGGAATCCGACAAAGCATTTAGAAGTTATTGCTTACGAAGTATTTGCACGGACATGTCCGTGCATGCACGGACACATAGAAGCAAGACCCCAGTGGCGCCACCTACAGGCGGATCTTGCTGAAACGTAATACCAATAGACGTCTTGTCGCAAAGAATGCAGATGCCAAATTTCGGAGGAATCCGACAAAGCATTTAGAAGTTATTGCTTACGAAGTATTTGCACGGACATGTCCGTGCATGCACGGACACATAGAAGCAAGACCCCAGTGGCGCCACCTACATGCGGATCTTGCTGAAACGTAATACCAAGAGACGTCTTGTCGCAAAGAATGCAGATGCCAAATTTCGCAAGAATCCGACAAAGCATTTAGAAGTTATCGCTTGCGAAGTATTTGCACGGACATGTCCGTGCATGCACGGAAACATAGAAGCAAGAACCATTTTAAAGTCCCCGGCCGCGTTGCGGCGGGGGACAAAAAAGGGATTTATAATTAATCGGCGAAGCAGATGGGAAAAATATCGAATACTACAACTGAAAGGAAAAGCACGAATCAAGATTCGTTTAGCAGCACAACATAAGCTAGGAAATGCAAAGCATAAGATCTCACACACAATTTTGTCCACAACTTCGTTATTATAAACCGTTTGGTAAACGCGAATATAAACTATATGTTCATGCCAAAATAGAATCGATGTATCATATTATATGTGTTACGTCATAAACGATAATAGAAATTACAAGCGTCTAGTCCGTCATTCATAATCCAGCCGTCGTCCATTAGAGAATATCCGCGTCCATAATCCAAAGACCTATTCCATTTTATGCCATTTGGAATTCGCAACAGAAAGCTTTTGTGAAATCAAATATTTATTCCTACGAAGTAGGCTACAGACCGCAAATTGTCCGGTAATGAGTCCATCCGAATCCTTTCGTCGGCAAAATAAGGAGAACCGTTGACATCAGAACCTTGATTTTTGGCATGAGCGTGCATTAGGGCATTGTTACCATCAAGTTCTGATCTGAAATAATTCTGATTAAAATTAGATTTATAATTAACACTTCAATATATTGCTATATATATATGTAAGGTTTAGCCTGTAACATGTATCCTCTTTCACATCCAATCATTTCATCATTGCCAAGAAAACTGTGGTCTGTTTTGCTCCAGCGTTTTATCGCCAATGAGTATCAGTTACTGTCCGTCTAAAAATACCCTGTCATTGAAATAGTCCACTATGCCACATGGCCCTATTACAGAGGATGTAGAGACGCTATTTATTCGTCTTTACCGGCTATGCTCAGGAGAATCACATAGAATCATTATTATCTTGTGCATAGAAGGTGTAGGGTCTTGAGTTGAATTACCGTAAACTACATAAATGCTACCTTTCTACTATAGTACTATATATAAAAATGTGTTGTATTGTTGGGAAAATAATGTGATTCAAAAAGTTGTTTTGATCCTGGACAAGGGCACTGAAAACCATTAAAGAGATGTAAATGTATTTTCACACGTAAAGCTTGAAATCTACTAAACCTATATTATTCAATCTGTTTCCTTTAATTAAGAAATTGTAAAATTAAATCGGCGATCGTTATTTATTTTGGAATGAAGGCGCATTAAGAGACTGTTACCAACAAGTTTTGAGCTGACCTATTTTTGATGAAAATTTCTGTTGATTTTTGATGAAAAGCACTGGCGATTCTGACTTGGGCGGTGCCCATCTTAATATGAGCAGGATTTCAACTGGGGGTGGGGATTTCCAAGAGTTCAGTTCGTGTTCGAGTCCTAATGCCTACTGTACTTCGTAGGTCCTGTGACGTTAGTCACACTGCTCATGTTTACAATACTAAAATCATATACAAATCAAGTTAGGTCAATACAGAAAATAAATGTCCTTCACAGTTCGTCTCTATACAGTCCGTGCCGACGCGCAGAAATCGCGTTTCTGTATTTCAATAGTCCACACCGCTCAGCCGTTTACTGTTCCAGCAAAGGGTCCAATCTCCGACAGTTCAATCACGTAGATAATACAGCGCCAAGAGTTAATTCACAGGAATATACAATCCAACAATCAGTAATCTCAGGCTAAGGTATTAGTAGCACAATCTAATGCACCCACATAGAAGCCGTTTGAATCTCCTCTCGATCATTGAACGTTGGGCTATTTAGACTCTGTGTGGCATTCCAGTACATTCTATCAAATCAAGACGCTTCCACCGGTACAGCCTTGACGCATGTTCTAACCCAGATACGATCACAACGACTTCTAGAAAGCTCGAAATGATTAACCCACAAAACAGTATGTAGCTCTATCATTTCAGAAACATCGACATGTGTAGATGGCGCTGTGTAGCTGGCGCTGCGACCCAATTACTGTCGTCATACGGGTCTCTTCGCATATCGGCCATTTGCAATTATGATAATCGGTCACGACTTCGAGAGAATTCTATGATTATAATCACAGAACAGAATGTAAACATGTTTACATCAGCTCTATTATTCTAGAACTATCTTCAGTGTCTAATTTTATACTGCAATACCATGACATATGAAACTTTTGGGATCA
Organism: Hanleya hanleyi; assembly: GCA_036873755.1. Taxonomy (NCBI): domain Eukaryota; kingdom Metazoa; phylum Mollusca; class Polyplacophora; order Lepidopleurida; family Hanleyidae; genus Hanleya; species Hanleya hanleyi. The sequence continues at coordinate 93,901 of JAVTVY010034855.1, read as the reverse complement.
AGAGCAAGAATTGTTCCTACGAAGTAGGCTACAGATCGCAAATTGTCCGGTAATGAGTGAGTCCATCCGAATCCTTTCGTCGGCAAAATAAGGAGAACCGTTAACATTAGAACCTTGATTTTTGGCATGAACGTGCATTAGGGCATTGTTACCATCAAGTTTTCATCTGAAATAATTCCGATTATAATTAGATTGATAATTAACACTTCAGTATATTAGATATACATTGTGTATGTAAACTGTATCCTATTCCACATTGGCCACACCAGGCTGGAGCCTTCAAATTCAGGTCAAATTATCCACAGCTAAAAATACCCTGTCCCATTGCACATGGCCCTGAGGTTAATCTTAAGTACTGCATATACCCTCAAACTATGGGCGGCCATGTATGTCAAAATTACCAGCTCGGGTTGTACAGCTTAACTCACAACAGAAAACGTATCTAACGATATAAAGCGTCAGTATAAACGCTTATGTCATCTTTTTGTAAACAAGGATCCAAACTTTAAACGCATATTTCATCTCTCTCCAAACGATAATACAAGCGAACTCAGAACAAACAGTATATTTCAGCACGTACAACGTATCAGAGAACGAATGACCTCTTTCAGAACGTACTTTATAATCGAGGAGGCGCTCGGCAGACGGGAGACCACTCGAGCGCCTCTATCTGCTTCTCCCCCACATTTTGAGGGGGTGGCTGTCGTTTGCATGAGCGACTCATAGTAAGGAGTCTCACAAGATGAGAATGGCAAGTCCATGTAAACATTTTTGTCTGATATCTGAAGTTCAAAACTTTTGGTACCCTTTAACCTAGGGGCAAAAAATAACCACATTCATTTTGAGGTCACGACCTGAAATAGCGGAAGTCGAAATAGCGGCCCAGTTTCACGTCATATATCTTTCTACCATTCGGAATGACCCGATTATTTCCGGAATTTCCGAAGGAACGTTGTTCGTTGTGAAACAGCTCGTTCGTTCTGAGTTATACTCTTCCTTTTCAAATAGGTCACACTCTGTGTCGGACTGGCTATTCGTCCAGAACTAGGCTTTTCATTCTGAGTTTGTATTCGAACATCGTACCGTTTGTTTTCGGTTTGAGTATATGTTCAAAGTTAATGTTTTTTTATTTGCAGGAATATAAAATGCGTTTAAGATTACAGTGGACATTGTAAGATATGCTGTCTTTTCTGAGTTTGGCTTTAGGTTTTGTAATTGCTAATTTTGTGACATAAATGGCTGCCCATATCAAACAATCAGCGCTGTTTCCATAACGAAGCTGAGGTGGTTTAACGTTTATCAATGAAGAAAATCACCGATCAACCGCCATAGAATATAATGTGAAACAAGAAGACCGGAATAGTACATTCATCAGATTGCCGATGCCCAAAATGTGTTGTCTCATATATCTAGATGACAACGTGATGTAGAGACGCTATTTATTCCTCTTTGTACCGGTTATGCTCAGGAGAATGACATAGAATCTTGTGCATAGAAGGTGTTGGTCTGGAGTTGAATTACCGTAAACTACATAAATGCTACCTTTCTACTATAGTACTACAAATAAAAATCTGTTGTATTGTTGGGAAAATAATGTGATTCAAAAAGTTGTTTTGATCCTGTACAAGGGCACTGAAAACCATTAAACAGATGTAAATGTATTTTCACACGTGAAGCTTGAAATCTACTGAACCTATATTATTCAATCTGTTTCCTTTAATTAACAAATTGTAAAATTAAATCGGCGATCGTTATTTATTTGTACCAGGGCCGAATCACTAAATGACCAGAACATTCACCAATATACTTTCATTTTTTGTGGCACGAACACATCGATGTAAATATATAAATACCCAGAATATAATCTTGCTCAATCTCACAAAAGGCATGTTATGAAGAGAACCTGTGGCTGTTATGGAAGGTTGTACATGTACCATATTATGATGAAACGTACCGTAGGGGAGGGTCACATCATATCTCAATGAAAATACGATCGAGTCCTAATGCCTACTGTACTTCGTAGGTCCTGTGACGTTAGTCACACTGCTCATGTTTAACAGTATTGAAGTCAAAAAGAATTACTCCACATTTTTTATGTGTACCGTTATGGGATAGGGGGCACCAAACCCTTGAAATGAATGTGTTATATTTAACATTATAAATGTCCGAGTATTGACAACATATACAGTGTTATAGTTGTACCAGAAGTTCATGAGAGATGAACGTCTGGTTGTACGTAACACTCCCAGAGGGTGTTTAAGGAAAGTGTCATGTCCAGCATTATTGTGCTGCATCAGGATCAATACAATAAAAGCGTTATGTTAACGTCTGAATTGTAAAGTGTTGTATTGCTCCTGATACAGCACTATAGTGCCGGATATAACTTTTTTTTCAACGCTTTTCCTACGAAGTAGGCTACAGATCGCAAATTGTCCGGTAATGAGTGAGTGAGTGAGTGAGTGAGTCCATCCGAGTCCTTTCGTCGGCAAAATAAGGAGAACCATTGACATTAGAACCTTGATTTTTGGCACGAACGTGCATTAGGGCATTGTTACCAACAAGTTCTGAGCTGACCGAATTCTGCTGAGAATTTGATTTATAATTATTTTTTTTATTATTTATTGATAGCTCAGCGAGTGCACTGTCATGCCCATCGGGAACCCTTGGCTGTATGTTTCACTGTATATATAACACAGTATAAAACGTGATGGGATAGTGAAATAGGAAATGCTAATTTTCCATCATTTGTTAGTGCATTTAACTACACTGCTATTACCAACTTGCCAGCCTACACACAATTCAGTATATTGCTAGAGATATATGTAAGCTGTGGCCTTTAACGTATATCCTATTTCACATCCTTGAAACATTTCCTCACAGATCACATCAGGCGTCAAATTACGCACTGTTGGTGAAATATACTACATCAACCAATTAAGTCAGCCGAAGAAAGAAAGATGTGGCATCATCCTTCAGAATAGTCTGCGTGAGCAACAACGATAAAGGTTTACTGAGGGTGAAACAAAGCCATGACGGCATGTGCTAGTTTAAAGTGTCTTAATTTATTTTCTTTGGGTAGAATTTAACTAGATAAAGTAAGTAGACGCTATTTATTCGTCTTTGTACCGATTATGCTCAGGAGAATGGCATGAAATCATTATCTTGTGCAGAGAAGGTGTTGGTCTTGAGTTGAATTACCGTAAACTACATAAATGCTACCTTTCTACTATAGTACTATATATAAAAATTTGTTGTATTGTTGGGAAAATAATGTGATTCAAAAAGTTGGTTTGATCCTGTACAAGGGCACTGAAAACCATTAAAGAGATGTAAATGTATTTTCACACGTAAAGCTTGAAATCTACTGAACCTATATCATTCAATCTGTTTCCTTTAATTAAAAAATTGTAAAATTAAATCGGCGATCGTTATTTATTTTGGAATGAAGGCGCATTAGGAGACTGTTACCAACAAGTTCTGAGCTGACCTACTTTTGATGAAAATTTCTGGTGATTTTTGATGAAAATCACTGGCGATTCTGACTTGGGCGGTGCCCATCTTAATATAGGCAGGATTTCAACTGGGGGTGGGGATTTCCAAGAGTTCAGTTCGCGTTCGATTCCTACTGTACTTCGTAGGTCCTGTGACGTTAGTCACACTGCCATGTATATAAATACCCAGAATATAATCTTGCTCAATCTCACAAAAGGCATGTTATAAAGAGAACCTATGGCTGTTATGGAAGGTTGTACATGTACCATATTATGATGAAACGTACCGTAGGGGAGGGTCACATCATATCTCAATGAAAATGCGATCGAGTCCTAATGCCTACTCTACTTCGTAGGTCCTGTGACGTTAGTCACACTGCTCATGTTATTCAATCTGTTTCCTTTAATTAAAAAATTGTCAAATTAAATCGGCGATCGTTATTTATTTTGGAATGAAGGCGCATTAGGAGACTGTTACCATCAAGTTCTGAGCTGACCTACTTTTGATGGAAATTTCTGGTGATTTTTGATGAAAATCACTGGCGATTCTGACTTGGGCGGTGCCCATCTTAATATAGGCAGGATTTCAACTGGGGGTGGAGATTTCCAAGAGTTCAGTTCGCGTTCGAGTCCTAATGCCTACTGTACTTCGTAGGTCCTGTGACGTTAGTCACACTGCCATGTGTATAAATGTTCGAATATACATTTGTGTGTATATATATGCACGTGTTCATGAACGTTTAATTCCTACGAAGTAGGCTACAGATCGCAAATTGTCCGGTAATGAGTCAGTGAGTCCATACGAATCCTTTCGTCGGCAAAATAAGGAGAACCATTAACATTAGAACCTTGATTTTTGGCATGAACGTGCATTAGGGCATTGTTACCAGCAAGTTCTGAGCTGATCGAATTCTGATGAAAATTTGATTTATAATTATTTTTTTTTCATTATTTATTGTTAGCTCAGCGAGTGTACTGTCATGCCCATTGGGAACCCTTGGCTGTATTCTTCTCTGTGACTTTTAAGCGCCTGGGACTAACTTCGGCCGCCCAGCACTAAAGCAAAAAAAAAAATGATGCGCCCAGCTCTCGAAAATATCAGTAACTTTAATGGTACTTGCCAAAATATGTCGGCATTATACGTTTCAAGGTAGCTCCGCCATGTTTTCCCTCATAGTCCACGCCATGCTTCCCGAACATCTGCCGTAAATTGTTGGAAATATTCGGGAACCCTCGTGATCATGCTGGTCGCTGTTAGCCGGTGGTATTGCGGAAGGCCACCGAAATACCAGAATCTCGCGTCAGGCGAGCTGTATATGCCACGATGCATGAAGGAAGCAAATCATTTGATCGGAGAATGGAGGTTGTTATTTTTAGCCTAACTTACAGTGTGATGTTGACACACATTCCGATACCACACACATTCCGATAGTAGGCCTATCCGTTTTCACTCATTTGCTGGTCTTGGAATTTCGTTGAGATTGAAGGCATGTTACACTGCACGTTTTATATATCCAGCCTACACAACATTGCACCATTTCTTCAGTTCAGTCATTAGTTAAAAAATGTTCTACCTCAAAAAGAAATAAAAAATGGCTGGATTTTATGAGAGAAATTACTAAATTTAAACACAACAATGACCCTATTATATGTTATTGCTGAAGAAATCGATAATAAAATCATCGTTGTGTTTTAAATTCAGTAACCTATAACCACTTGTTTATTTTGTTCGTGTGTGCTTTATTGTTCATTGATTATTATTATGTACTCTCTTCAGATGAGGTACCTTGAAGTTGAATGCCAAATAAATATATCCATGGAGAATGGCTCTCTAGTGATGCCTGATTTGATTGCATTCTTGTATCTTGCATTCTAACAAATCTCTGATCTTGACCTTTCTCACTTCAAATTTGTGTTTCTTATCCAGTTTTCTGTCTTATTTAGGACTACAAACATTTACTTCTCAACTGCTCTGACAGAGCATCATTCCCTACGCTAATTTAAGAAAAATCGCATAATGCCGAGAAGGGGGGGGGGGTCCCCGCTCTCTCGGACTCTCCCCCCAACACTTTGTGCTGTACTGCTGGGCTGATCATTCTCCAGGGTAATAGAAACTGAGGGCGATAATAGTTGCTACGCTAATAACTCACCAGCGGTGACATCTGGAAAAGTTAATAGTTCCCACTGTCAATTAGAGACGCTATATACATTCTCTCATGGTAGCACACAGGGCCCCCAAGTCATCTCTCGAGTACACATTTAAATTATCTCAAACCCTATTTCGTAGGTCCAGTGACGTTAGTCACACTGCCATGTTATCAAACTAATAAAGAAATAAATAAATAAAATTAAAAAAAACTGAGAACTTCGGAACTTTGAAACTTGTTTGGAAGGTTTGGAATTTAGCTATTAACGATAGAGGGCCGTTCATTATTATTCCTACGAAGTAGGCTACAGATCGCAAATTGTCCGGTAATGAGTCAGTCAGTCAGGCAGTCAGTCAGTCCATCCAAATCCTTTCGTCGGCAAAATATGGAGAACCGTTGACATTAGAACCTTGATTTTTGGCATAAACGTGCATTAGGGCATTGTTACCAGCAAGTTCTGATCTGAAATAATTCTGATTAAAATTAGATTATAATTAACACTTCAGTATATTGTTATAGATAAATGTATACTGTAGCCTTTAACGTGTATCCTATTTCACATCCAAACACTTCATCATTGACCACATTCAGGTCAAATTACCCACTGCTGCTAAAAATACCCTGTCATCCCCTTTCCACTGTATGCCACATGGCCCTATTAAACAGAGAGTGTGCGACTTGGATTCAAGGGTTAAGACTTTGGAGGGAAATACAATTTTGACAGCAGAAATATGACCCCGCCATTTGCTGATTAGAGCGATAAAACAGGGTAGGCTAAATGGACCCTTTTCAATGCAGTATTTCTTGGCATGGATGTGAAAATATGAGGACATACTTTGGGGTTTTTTTGTACCTCTTGAATATTGACTATATATCACACTTGGATATAATTTGAACAAAAAATTACATGTGTAAACAAAATATGTCTAAATTTCTCTTGTCATTTCAAATCTTGATCCATTTTGATTCCTTGATTAGGGGATACAGAATCACTGCCACGGAGTGTGTTGGTATGTCACAGCAATTCCGATTCACACAACGAAGCTGAGGTGGTTTAACGTTTATCAATGAAGAAAATCACCGATCAACCGCCATAGAATATAATGTGAAACAAGAAAACCGGAATAGTACATTCATCAGATTGCCGATGCCCAAAATGTGTTGTCTCATATATCTAGATAACAACGTGATGTAGAGACGCTATTTATTCGTCTTTGTACCGGTTATGCTCAGGAGAATGACATAGAATCATTATTATCTTGTGCATAGAAGGTGTTGGTCTTGAGTTGAATTACCGTAAACTACATAAATGCTACCTTTCTACTATAGTACTATATATAAAAATTTGTTGTATTGTTGGGAAAATAATGTGATTCAAAAAGTTGTTTTGATCCTGTACAAGGGCACTGAAAACCATTAAAGAGATGTAAATGTATTTTCACACGTAAAGCTTGAAATCTACTGAACCTTTATTATTCAATCTGTTTCCTTTAGTTAAAAAATTGTAAAATTAAATCGGCGATCGTTATTTATTTTTGGAATGAAGGCGCATTAGGAGACTGTTACCAACAAGTTCTGAGCTGACCTACTTTTGATGAAAATTTCTGGTGATTTTTGATGAAAATCACTGGCGATTCTGACTTGGGCGGTGCCCATCTTAATATAGGCAGGATTTCAACTCGGGGTGGGGATTTCCAAGAGTTCAGTTCGCGTTCGAGTCCTAATGCCTACTGTACTTCGTAGGTCCTGTGACGTTAGTCACACTGCCATGTTATTATTATTATTATTATTATTATTATTACCGGTATTATTATTGCGGTAGGCATATGTTTCCTTTTACCTTTCAGCCAAGGGTACGGTGCATCACGTTGGGCACACCGGTTCTCGTCAGATCACCGAAGTTAAGCAGCGTTGAGCTCGGTCAATACCTGGATGGGTGACCGGGTGCTGTACTGACTGGGCTGATCAGTGTCCAGAATAATAGGAACTGTGGACACTCTCGTGTTCTGGCACATGTAGGCACCGTCGTGATATGACTGAAACAATGTTGAAAACGACGTTAAATCCTACTCACTCACTCACTCACTCAGCCAAGTGTCTCTGGTCAGGGCTATTTGTAAACAAATATCCATGTGCTCTAGTACAGATCACGTGACTATTACGATAGCCAATGGGAATTCGTTGTTCTTGTTGCTGCATGTTTGGTCAGAAATGATATTTGGCGTGTTGTGCGCTGTTTCGAGTTTTACGGTTTTAATTTTGTAGATACGATTACTTTAAAGGAGGCATATATGAACTTTAGGTTAGTGATATTTTGTTTTAGAAATGGCAGACGTGCATATTTTAGGAAGAGCTGCTGGAATGCGTCAAAGTACCGGTACAAATGGCGGTGTGGATCGCCCTCACAGCACGAGCGGACAAATGCAGAATTTATTGCAGGAGTTCCGAGGACTTTACGAAGGACGATTGAGACGTTTGGATGAGGCGGACAGAGCCGGTGAAGACACACAGAAGGTATATTCTGTTCGGTTCCGTACATTTTTCGTGACCCTGAGGCTGAGCTGACATAATTTATGGCATGTTGAAACTTGATGATGATCAGTTTGTTTATACCGCGCGAAATGAAGTTAGACTTCACCTGTTCACGTGGTTCATGATCAGACAGCCAATCGGGGAAATTATGATTTGGAAATGGTCACCATGCTTCTCCTGTCAGTTTGATCTAATTAATTTTAGCACATAATAATAAATAATAAAATTAAGAGATTAACTATGTTGGCAGGTTACCCGGGGTCTAGTTTTCAATACTAGATACTATGTTAAGGCCAATGACGATCGATTCCTTGTTTCCAATCAATCAGATTTTCAGAAATGATGCGGGAAGCGTATTACTTTTCATTATTCATTACTCGTTATTTAAAATAATTTGGGCTGACATGATTTGGCAGCCATGTTTGAGAATGTTTAAAGGTCAACCCAAACGGTCTGAGGTCAAAAATATAAAAAAATAGTCCTTTCGATTCTGAAAATAATGATATTTTTTCCATAATTTTGTGCCGTCTGGTTGGCGAGATATTGCCGTTTGAAAGGTGAAAATCGCTCTCCTGTCAATTCCAGCTGTGACGTCACGGAGGGACAGCCGTCTTGTATTCTCTATGTTAAAGCCGTATACATACCACAGTCATAACTCTGCTGATTTCTGGAGATTTTCGGAGTATCGGGGCATCATTTGTTAAATATGCCACGACGTTGTGTAGTGGGAGGTTGCATTTTTACTACAAATGACGGTGTTAGTATTCATTTGTGGCCTAAAGACGAGAAAATCGCTGCAAATTGGACGAAATTTGTACGCAACACGAGGCAGGGATTCATAGAAGTCGCCTTTTAGGGCCGGTTATCGGTCCTAAAAAAAATTGAGAAACTCAATTTGTGGGGGAAAAAACTGAATTTGTGACCAGTTGTGACCAATAATTTAGAGAAACTGAATTTCAACCGAGACGAAAAACTCAATTTGAGCTAATTAAAACTGAATATGAATTGCGTAACTTACTGTTCAATATTTATTTACACGTGTTGGCGGAGAAAACCGCAGCTCGACACGGCGCTAAACAACCAGCCATTTTATGCGCATGACTGTAATATCTAGCTCGGGTGCCCTTCGAAATTGCTTAGTTGCGAGGTTACGAAGGGTTCCCGAAAGACTTTTTCGCGAGACTTACGAGAAAAGAAATCAATACCAGTTGGCGAGATACAGCCGATGCTTTCATCATCAAGGAAATCTACGTTTTGAATGGCGGATGATGTATCAGTCGATACGAGGAACTGACTGCTTGAAGTTTATTACTGACAACTCAAAACTTAACTGGAAGTGAATTGTCTGGATTGAGAATTTGTTTGAAAATGAAAGTTCACACGCATCGATCAACAACAACAACAACAACAACAACACGTGTAGACAACACTGCAGCGCATTGTCATTTGACGATCTAAATATTTCATTTTCATTTTTTATGAGTTGATTCCTTTATTGAATAAATTTTTCTGCCTCGATAGTTTAGAATTTTTCTTGATTTTTTCAGATCTTTGAATAAAGTTGTAATTTTTTTAACAGGTTAGGGCATAGGAAACATGTGACAATGCTGCAGGCCTCTGATATATAGAGAAAGAGAGAAGGAACGAAACAGGAGTCCAGCAAAACGGCCGAATAACCACTAATAAAGAAATTTTGCCACCAAAAATTCACCCAAGTCTTCCTAATATATTAGTTAGTGCTCACGAACAGTTGTTCCGATCATATCCCGTTCTCAGCTCGAGTTTTTATCAATCTTTTCAAAGTCGTCCACTAGCCCTTTTTCCTGAGACCGGCGCCATTTTCAACCTAGAAACCGTGGCGCTAATATGGCACGTGATCTTCGATTTCGCTGTCATTCAGCTTGTCAAACGGGACTGAAAATCTATGTTATTGTTTGATTGGCTAGAACTTTAAGGTCAAGCGAATACGTAGCGACCTCTGGCGAACGATCTAGGTCAAACCACGCCCCCGGAGCAGTTGAAAATGGCGCCTGTCTCAGGAAAAAGGGCTAGTGGACGACTTTGAAAAGATCGATAAAAACTCGAGCTGAGAACGGGATATGATCGGAACAACTGTTCGTGAGCACTAACTAATATATTAGGAAGACTTGGGTGAATTTTTGGTGGCAAAATTTCTTTATTAGTGGTTATTCGGCCGTTTTGCTGGACTCCTGTTTCGTTCCTTCTCTCTTTCTCTATATATCAGAGGCCTGCAGCATTGTCACATGTTTCCTATGGGTTAGGGCAAGCTGCTCATTGAGCTATTGTAGGCTGATCTAAATAAAATTCTCTCTGACAACTCTCGCTAAACAAGAGCAGAGAGCAATTGGTTGGAAACGGCTGTTAGTAACCAGCTAATCAACATCTTTAGTTGTTATCCATAAATTCGTTCAGTTACAGAGAACAATAGATGAGGTGTTCCATCAGCTGTCATTGTCAATGACCCACCCGACTGGGGTACGGATTCATGGTATAACATTGTCTGGCACTGGTTTTTCTCCATAAATTGATTTATTTATGGCAATTTATCTGTATATCGTAATGTTAAAAATTTGAGTAGGTCTAGAAAACTTGATTTCAAAGTTATTTTCCACAACTTCTGACTATTGTCAATTGCCCTGTTGATCAGTCCATGGCCTTCGCCCAACAGCATTCCATACAAACATAAAAAGCCAACAGGACACATTGATCAGGTGAACAAAGTTGTATGAAATCACAGTCATGATTAAATTATAGATGTATGTGGTATATAATGCAACTGGTCCTAAAAATATTATTAAACTCAATTTGCACCCCTAAAAACACGCTAAATACTCAATTTGCTGGGTGAAAAACTCAATTTGACCATTAACGGTCCTAAACAAAATGACTTCTATGAATCCCTGCGAGGGTGTGGAAAGAGGGCCCGAGCCAGTACTCGTATAATTTGCTCGGCACATTTTGACAGAAAGACATCATTCGAGGACCTCTACAGCGTAGCAGTTGAATTCGGGTACAAACCAAAACTAAAGAGAACAGCTATTCCAACTATCAAACCTAAGAACAATCAGAATGTGACGGCAAAGAAATCGGACAAGGAGAATCTACCACGGACATCGGCTGAACGAACCTTGCCTGCAAGCGAGACCTCGGGCAGGGAGACGGCTGTACATGCCCTGCTCGCTCTCGCGTCCCCGATGAACACCCAGAATGCTATCCATGATGTGGCATTTGTTGCTTGAGCACCTACAAGTTAGACTGGATGAGTCTCTATTTCATATATACTATTTAATAATAATAAAATGATCTTTCACATAAATATATATACGTTTGATAAGTAAATAAAAAAAATAAAATAAAACTAAAAAAAAATTAAAAAAATGAAAAAAAAAAATGAAAAAATTATTTCAAGTATTTCTTAATAGGCAGAGTTACTCCCTTTTGTTTCCCCTTTAAAATACATTATGAAACAGGGGCTGGGTCTGGTCTACCTACAAGTGTGAGAATGCATGTAGATCAGACAACGACAAAGTCGTACAGTGATCTGGCAAACCGATCGCCTTTTAATGGGGTTTTTTCTGAACACCTATTGGTTCTGAACACCAATTGGAGTGAATGGCTGTAGATACAGAAGTGATAATAATACTTTCATAATCCTTTGACATTTGAGATTGTGGGAATATCATTCGATTTCAATTTAATTGACGTAATTTGTCGAAAATTGAACAAATGTGAATGCCGATCCATCACGTCGTTTCGACACTCACTCACCACGGCTTACTTTTCGCCATGAATGTCCAATTTATTTTATCAAACTATATAATGAAATTGGTATTTCATGGAGATTATGGGAAAACAAACAGAATTCAAATCGGACGTATATCAGTAGAGTTATCAACAGTTTACTGTCCATTCTGCCGAATCCCGGAGTTTATCCCTTCGAAAAGGCCGTCTCGGCCAGTAACAACAACAACAACACAGACGTGCTCGTTCTTTACATCACAGAATCGTTCTACATTCAATACAGTATATGGAAATATATGGACATTTGGTCTTATACATGTAGATGACGATAATAAGGTTTCCAGTCAAGTTGCATACCAATCTGTATTCAACAAACGACCTCTCCGAATCCTGTCGTCGTCAGAGTTTCACGTTGTCAGAATGGTTGTCACTGTCAGGAGCTGATATTTCTCGAATCGACATCTGAATCGGAGCTCTGACTGCACTCGCTTTCCATGTTATCCGCTATTTTTTCTCAGGCAATTGCCCTGCGTGACGTCATCAACCCAGCTGTGAAAGTGTGAAAAAGCCCGCTTTGCTGCCATATTACGTGTGTTTCTGATCAGATTAGAATTTTTTCAATATTTTTTTCATACAAAGTGAAGTATGAACTATGATTTTTAAGGATTTTTAGACAAAAAAAGAATTCCGTTTGGGTTGACCTTTAAGGGGGTGACATATGCAACTATACCTTTTTTCATAGAATCACAAGTGATCTGATTTCTAAGTAGGCAATACAGTTGGTGGCCAATATCATATACCAAAATGTTCCCCAAACCTTGCTGAATGCGAATATGACACCTCGTTGAACAGACAATGTAAATTGGAGAATATAATTACAAACACAATGGTCATGATGGTTCTTGGGACTGCCAGCAGAAGTCAATAAAGAATAAACACATACTCTTGATAGATGGTCCTAAAAATTGTATGAAATCACTGCTACAACAAAGACTATCTCGGAAAAGAAAATTCCATCGGAAAGTATTTTTAAAAGATTTTTTATCATTTACTATGTCAAAATAATTGTCCAAGGCAATGATAATTCGTGTCAGCCAATATGAAGGACAGTCCAAAGCTGTGTAGATTCATCCAAGACAGACCTGTGTGTCACATTCCTGTCACCAACCTGTGTTAGTTTGAAAAGCTAATACATCTAAACCAGTTTGTGCAGTCAGTGAGGGAAATACCCTAGATTCTTTCTATTCAATTGCCTATTGTGGTCCATTCTTTCACAGCCTGTTGTGATTGTGTCTGGTTTTAAAAGAAGCTGCATAATTAATTGTCAATTGACATATATCTGTGATTTGATCCACATGTCGGGTACACAAAATTTCTAGACTACGACAATTACTGAAGAAGTAAAAAAATATATTTAAAAATACATGTACTTCCCAAATCATTTTTCATATCTAACATAGTCTTTGTTGTAGAACATACGTTACAGAATTTTCTTACTGCTTTTCAATATTGACTTCTGCTGGCAGTCCCAAGTCCCATTGTTTTTGTAATTATATTCTCCAATTTACATTGTTTCTTCAAAGAGGTGTCATATTCGCGTTCAGCAAGGTTTGGGGAACATTTTGGTATATGATATTGGCCACCAACTGTATTGCCTATTTAGTAATCAGATCACTTGTCATTTTATGAAAAAAGGTACAGTTGCATATGTCACCCCCTTAAACGAACTAGTGATCTCTACCTGGATTTTCTATGGCTCAGCCATTCCAAGGTGACTTCCGTAACAAAAGCTACTCAAATTTGAGTTTTATCATTTTATCTCTTCTAAATTTCAGAACAAATCTGAAATGTTGTATAGTTACTTTGTAGACCTTTCACATCTCCTCTGTTTAGCTTAACAGTTTTTTCAATTCTAATACATTTTCATGGAAAAAATGAGAGATGAAAAACGTGACTTCTGTGACAGCTACAATCTCAAATTTATTGACTGAGTAAATGTTTCGTCTAGTTTGTAGCCTCCAAGGAGAGATCAACCATTTTGTCTCACACAGTAGACCACATGGAAGTTTGAAGATTCTCAAATCAGACAAGGTATCATAGATTAGTGAAGTTGTGTCCTTACAGAGCATTGAAAGCGTGTGACTTCCGTGACAATAAAAATGTGACTTCCGTGACGAGTAGCTCCACCAACACTGAACAGTGTGTAAAAGTTCCATTTCTTATTAACTAATTTTCATTAACTCACAAAGCATAAACATCAAAACACAAACCGAATTCAAAATACAACTTTATAATCAAAGTTTTCCAAAATATTATTGGTCATGTTGGTTGCAAAAATGAGAGAAGAAAAACGTGACTTCCGTGACAGCTACAATCTCAAATTTATTTACTGAGTAAATGTTTCGTCTAGTTTGTAGCCTTCAAGGAGAGATCAACCATTTTGTCTCGCACAGTAGATCACATGGAAATTTGAAGATTCTTAAATCAGACAAGGTATCATAGATTAGTGGACTGGTGTGCTGACAGAGCAAAATGTGTGACTTCTGTGACAATAAAAAACGTGACTTCCGTGACGGGTACAAGAGTACACGAGTACAGCTCCACTACATGTAGTATGTAAAAGTTATGTTTCCTATTAACTATTATCATTAACTCAGAAAGCATAAACCACAAAAAACACCAACTAAATCCAAAATACAGCTTTATAATCAAAGATTTCCAAAATGTTATTGATTGCAGATCCCTCTGCACATGAAAGAAATTGTCAATATATCGGTCAAAATTCAACAGATGAAGTTTCACTAATGGGATTATGCTTGTGACTATTTCATATAAACAGTTTTGATTTTTGGCATGCTCAGCTAGGTTCCTGACTGCGTCAAGAATATGGTGACCCCTATTGTCATGATTGTCTACGTCAGGCATCGCACAGACAATATCCTCCATCATGTGCCAGGAGTGGTCCTCATTAGATGGCCAATTGTACAGGTTGCTGATACCAATTCTGTTCAGAAAGGTCAGACAAAGATTCCTGTCCTCTATCTGCTGCACCTAGCAGCCAAAGAACAATAGATTAAATACAACAATTTGAGAGGAGTCCATGAATGGCACATGTACAGTGGACTGTGCCGTATCCTCGCTTAATTTTATTTCTTCCTCCTCATCTGCCTTTCTGCAGGTGTGGGTGGCATTCTGGCAAAATATTTGGAGGGAGATGTTAGAAAAAACTCAGTTTAGCAATCTGAGTGATCAAGACTGATCCAACATAAATGCAAAATAATGCAATGCTAAATACAAGGTTATGTGTTACATGTCACTGTATGGCGTGACTTACGTGACAGACTTTGATGTTGATTTACAACCACAAAGAATTTTTTTTAAAACTAGATATTTCCTAACAAATAAAAACAAAATTCTTACTTTCGAGACTTCCGTGACCTCAGAATGAGGTTAAATTCATCTTCTCAGCTCAAGATACTGTGAGCAACTGCCAAGTCAAATGCACTCTGCTGCAAAATTGTTACCAGTGGGCTAAATTTAACTGCCCATTCCAGCCTGGCCTGATCAGATTTTACATGGAAAATTCCAGTCTAAAAAAAACTCTACGGTGGGTACCTTAGAGACCATTCTGAAGGGTGTGACTTCCCCGACCATGGGTATAGTACTGAAGTGACCTATCCTTGGGACATTTCACATTTATTAGCCTCAGACATATATCTTTGTAAAAAGTTGCAGTTGAGTTAGATGTGTAGGTTACAAATGTAGCTTGGAATGGCTGGGCTGCATATTGTTTTCATATTTTTTTCCATTTCATAGTCAGATTTGATGTGTCATGGAGGTTGTACATGTTGAACAAAATAAGGTTGGCTTAAATATTTACTGATTTCAATATGTTCAAAGCAAGAAATTGTGCTTGGAAAGTGCATCAAATTAGGAAAAACTGCAAATAATAAAAATGTATGAAAATAATGAAAAAAATGGGCGATAGGGAAACAAGGAATCAAGTGTGCATGGCCTAAACTCTGAGCTAGACTAATGTGACCAATACATCATTGGCCCATCTTGAAACCAGAGCCATATGGTCCTATCTTTCGTGCTGGAGCTCAGCTATATGATCGGTCATTGAACAGCACAAGAAACACTTTTCAGAACATAACGAGGGCGTCTCTGGGGAGATCATGCCAATTTCTCTACGTCATGGTTGTATACAAGATAACATACTCATTATGCATTCTGGTGAAACATTTTATATTCTGACTTTAACATCTTGATGTTATGACACTGGCAGCCATAAAGATGACTCGATCATGATGTAAATGTATGTCATGGTAAATTTAACAGATCATGATCTATGATCTATTTACTGCAGACTCGGATGAGAATTTTACAGTCATATGTGAATGACCTGAGTGAACAGAATGAAGTACTTGTTCAAACTGTGGAAGAACTTGAAAGGGAGGCCAACGATCGGGTGATCCTACTGGAATCTAAACTCCACAAGACTACACAGACAGTGAAGGTAGTGTATACCCTTACACCTACAGGAAACGATTAATACAAAATAGAGTATTTTAAAGGTGAAATGCAAATGTTTTCAGATTCTCCTTTTTGTATTCATTTTGTTGAATAATGATAGAAGTATCAGTGCATCTACTGTTTTCATTTGAAGTAATGGGTACACTATAAGCTTTTAAGTTGGTACTTCAGGCCCAGCTGAATTCAGATTTGTAATTATCTGTATCAAATTGCTTCTCTTCCCTTTTCAGGAATATATGGCAAAATCACTGGACTATGAAAGGGAACTACGTACATTAACAGTGGAGAAGGCTAGGGCTGAAGCCTTGCTGGAGGTATTGAAGCACTTGTTCATAACATTTGGTACTGACCTAAAGGGGCTGAAATAAGTAAATTTTTAATGGTTGGCGCCTGATATATGGGGTAAAAGTTTTGAACTGGCTAAATGTTTAGTAATTAAGCAAATATGATGACGCCACAAAAACTGGCATCGGTAAGCAGGGCATGACGCTTTGCGATGTCATACACAAGCTTACATACAACTCTTTTTTGCAATGTGATAGCTTCTGACGTGATGTCATGAACACCTAAATCATATCCGATGTCATCTCAGTCATTTCTCATTTTCATCTTGTTCACTGGACTGAATTGAGGAATCTAACAATATTGGTCCCTTTACGAAGTACAAAACTTTGTGATTTGAAATGCCTTTGGCAGGCAGATGTTACAGGAGATCATGATGTTCAGATTACCTGAACGATTAAATTACCTCTTTAAAGGTGAACTGCAAAGCTTTCCAATGTTCTGCTAAAATGTCAGAAATCAAGGCCTTTGTAGTTACAGTTGTTTATGTGTGATAATAGTTCTGTGGATTATTTTCTTCTTTCGTGTATATGATAAGTCAAAAGTTGTACAACCAGAAAACGGGAGCCACAACTTTCGTAAACGTAATCGATTGCCTCGCATTGTTTTTGGAATGTAATGATGTTATAGTGGTCCTCACTCATTCAACTGACGTAGCCTGACGTCATGTAAAATGATACATGAACTAAAACTTGAATGAAGGCGACCTCTATATCGTCGTAACGTTCTACAAGGAAAGAGAGACAAGCGATGTAAGTTTTCAATACGGATTTATAACAGGGTAACTTTAATATTGTTATTTCTTGCGCTGTAAAACTTACCTTCACATACCTTATTGCTATCGTGTTCTTACGCGATTTCCCTATTCTAATTACATTACCACAGAACCAAAAATAGTCCCTGTGCTCCTCAATGCCCATGCACGAGTACTCAGAATCCAATCTGTCCGACCACGTCACTTCCAGACCCCTAGTCAGGAATTGAAAGGGGCAGGGTGCAAAGACGAAGGCGCGAAGTCCGAGGGAGCGCAGCGATCGAGGGAGGAGAGTCCGAGAGGAGGGTATCCCCCCTATCCGCCCCAGGCGAAAATTGAGAAATTGACATTAAAATGATGGCCTGAGAGAGCATTTGAAAAGTTCGTTTTTGAATTCCATGCTCTTCCAAATTCTGTCTTAAAATCTTGTTTTCCTTGTTAAAGGTTATACAAAATGGTCTCAAAATCTGCTACTTTTTTGTGCTAAATTGTTGTAGGGGTAGAGGTTTTACATTTTTGTATGTTTTCAAACTACCCAAGGTTGGAAATAGCAGCAGTAAAGTGCGACAATTTCATGCCCCTTTCAAAACGGCGAAAGCTGTGACCGCTTGACCTGTGACGTCACAACCTGATTACGATCTCGCTCAAATGCCTGTTGTGACGTCCAAATGTCGGCGATATCACACTAGAACTCCCACAGTTGGGTGAATCTTTCGTAACAACGCCCGACATCATAGACTATGACGTTTACGGCGCAATCGTAATCAGGTTGTGATACGTTTTCCCCCACATGTGTGCTATTCGTGTCCTAAAACCCACTTCGACATTAATATTCGAGAAAAAAATACTAATTTGCTGTTTGGAACACTAAGTACTGGGTATGTTTTAATGCAAAGTAATATAGAGTCATTTGGTGTAACCTTTAAGGATAGCTGTTCGCTTAGAGGGTCAAAATTGGTCATTTTTTACCTCCGTCGATCAGACGGAGGTCTAGGAATGCAACGTGAAATCTCCCGCCAAATAATTGTCATATGGGGAACCCACGATTCATGTAATTTCCAATAGGGTTTACTGTGGTTCCCGACGAAATTTTGACTTCCTGTTTGGACACAATTGAAATAATGGGGTTCCCCATTGCAATGCATTTCAATGGGCCTTGCTTCTGTAGTCGGGTTCCACCTCCCATCCACCGGGAGATTTAACATGGCGGCCCTCCAGCTTGTAGAGATGGACAATGCGATTTTTTGCCGTTTTTCTGGTAAGTTTATTGTCGCCATTTGATGTCATTACAACTCAATGATTCATAGTACACCACCCGTCATTTCTATATATCGTAAAGTATTTGTCGGCTGATGACTTATGTCGAAGCGAACCAAATAGTGCAAGTTGTTGTTGCATATCAAACTGACTGAGTGACTGACTGAAAGACAACAGCACAATCGACGATGCCCTGATTTTTCTGATACTTTTTTTCTTTCAGTTGATGATATCCACCAGCCTGGTTGTTTAAAAACAGTTATTCTAAATTTTGCTGATAAATTATATTTCCGGGGGCGGGGGGGGCTATTTGTCTTGGCATTTGGCAGTTGAATAATAAATATACATATACTTTTCTTTTCATTTATCCTAACAGTTTAGTGGCATCCACATTGTGTGCTGTGTCAGTGACACTTTTTTATGAAGAATAATTTGCTTGTTAAAACCTGATAATATTCTGAAAACTTATTCTGAATTGTAGCTGAAACAAAGGAGTGTCTACATTCCACATGTAGGCCTACATTATTGAGATTTTTGACTGATAGCATGGATGGAACCTTTCACAATTTTTTTTTTTTTTTTTTTTAGATTCAAGCCCTGGACATACCACTGGGCATTTATTTGACATACGATCACATTTCACATGCCTTGTTCAGCCCCGTGATCTGGAACCAAACAGACACTATCACTAGATGAAATAAGGAGATCATGATATACATTTCAGGTTTTACCGATGCCAAATGACTTGAACAGAAGACAATTAGACAAAAGAAAATCAATAAATATATCAATAAATAATAAATTACATAGAAAATTTTCTTGTCTTTGCAAGGGGGACATCAGACACACTGACAACACAGACCATTCATTCAAATTTCGCCTTCCATTGGGGAGGCAGAAATATTCCTCAAACACAGTATACATATTCTCTTTCGTGATCTAATTTCCGTTTGTCAAAATATTGCTCCATAGAGAAGTTACTGATATAAACAATCCTGTTCTAGATTATGATATACTGGATTATTATCATGCTCATGCCACTAACATGAACTCCAAGCCAACCAGTGGTCAAGATCCATCATCGTCCTTCAGAATTCATATTATTGATCACTCATAGATTGGATTAAGTTCTCATAGTACTCAGTTCTCATTTCATACTTTTGCAAATTCTTGTAACATGGTCAGGTTCCAGTTGTATTAAGAACACGTATGAAAGGTGCGAACTGGTATGATGGATTTCATCTTGTTGTGTATGACGAACGAATGAAATATAATGAAGGCCATAAACATTTTCAATGAAGTGAGTTTTGATATTAAATATGTATACCATTGATTCCAACTTGCAGGTCATGGATTCAGCACTTCTGATATCAGATGCAACAGGACTGTTACACAATGTTACCCCTCAGCCCCCCCACATTGGATATCAGCCAAGGATGCCCAGTTCTAACTTAAAACAACCATGCCGGACTTCATTCCTTCTCTAACTTTTACAAAATCTGCAGCTCTCAATAGCTCCTGGATCTAGACCACATAAATGAAGGGATCTAGTTTATCGGTGCTATGGCAAAAATATCATGTAGAATGGGATTGTGTGGATAATATCAGATTCATGAAAGTTGAAGTCCTGCAGCATGCTCCACAAATATCATCAAAGATCATAAAACTTTCTGGTCTGCACCAGTGTGGATCTATACTTGTTTTTTGTTTTTTTACAAAATTATCTCCCTTGCAGGGTTCCCGCGATCATGGAAAATCCTGGAAAGTCATGGAATTTGAAAATTGATTTTCCAGGCCTTGAAAGTCATTGAATTTTGTGTCTGGTCATTGAATTTTGTGAGAGGTCATGGAAAAAATAAATTGAACTTGAAAATGTCGGCCAGGTCAATATTTCTCTTGATTTTTTTTCACCGAAAAGATGATATTCCTGCACCAGTGAATGTTCTATTTGCCGAATGTTGCGTGTGGTCTACGAATGCGATCAAGTGTGCATCAGGGGAGGTAACTTTGGTCTTCGAATTCTCTTCAACTCCCAGCGTGCATTTAGGGGGAAATGGCTGCTCTCAAATTGCATCAGTGGAAAAAGAAATGCCATGAAAATGCTCTTCTCACTCATCATGGCTGTAGACTGATTTTCTCGATGCCCCGATTATCCATAGAAAATTTCTGATAGGTCATGGAAAAGTCATGGAATTTGTCCATAAAAGGTCATGGAAAGTCATGGAATTCAATCTGAATTTCTGTGCATGAACCCTGCTTGACCAGGTGAGGACTTGAATGTGTCTGAAATGATTTAGCTTCCAGAAACAAAGACTTCATTTCCTGAGTAAAGGTAAAAATCGAACATATTTTGATTATTTTATTCAAATTTCAATTCCACTTCTGGTATACAGAATGAACTGCATACAGAATAACACAAAGAACAGGTATATGTATCTCATTACATTCTTAACCAAAGATCAATACCTGGGTGATATTACAACAATACCATGGTGTTATAAATATATTGTTATGATTGACTTAACTTAAGATATTTCTAATTTGAGGGTAATGGGCAATCATACTAAATTTATTTTCATAACTTCATTTATTTTCACAATAAGCAACATAATCGAGATTAGCAAGTGAAGTTTTACAACATAATATAATACGCATCATGGGTCTCCTTCAGTTTAGTGTAGACAATATATACCCTTGAATATCTGTTACCATGATTCAGTCATAATATTGTCTGTATTATATTGATGTCGTCAAGGAATATACATAATTATTTGATAGTATTATTAATTGTATGTTGTTTATGAATAACATGAACTTTTTATTCGCTGGAATCCAGCCATTTGTTCCATATGGGCAATATTCTCATCAGCCATCACCAGTCAATATGAATGTGATACATAGTCCATGGTAATTGATACATTATGGTGAAGGTGACCTGTAACACCAGTATACAAAATTATTCCGAGCTCATTGAATCATCATCACATGATGCTGAGACAGATCAGAACGGAGTGTCGATAAAATCAGATGTGTTTTGTAGAGGATATCTGTCAATGAGGATGCTATACTGTACACATACAAAATATGAAGTGTTGATGTGTAGGGCCTGTAGCACAAAATTACAAGTTGGTAAAACTAGGCACACAGGGTCTCATTTCTCCCGCTAACGTGTTGAGGAGGGTGGGGGCGTCCTCTCAGGGGGAGGTGTGGGTGGGAAGGGGCCTAATGTCTCAAACAGTATTCCAGGTTTTCCATCAATATACTGGAACGAATTTTCTGATTGGTCGACTAATAGAGTGTGTCTTGTATCAAGTTAGTTTGCTGCCACCAGTGACGTAAGGTGTCACGACCCTCATAGGAATACCATAGACATGAAAAGAGCCTTTCCATAGACCGAAATCACTAGCCCACCCATATGCTGTAGGTCACAGATCGTCTCATAGACTTCTGGCTCTTCTCTCTCATAGTATCACCATGGTAACGTCTATCTCATTTAGAAGGCGCTCGTTACATGGGTTCGCCTCTATTCACCAAATACTCATGGTAAGTCGAGTTGGTAAGGTGGGTCATTCACTTCTAACCCAGACAGAGGATACATCAGCAAAGCATTACAGAGAGTCTTAATTTCAAAGGTTACACTAAGTAGATAAATGAAACAACTACTGAAAGATGGAGTCAACACCAAATTTTCAGTTTCAAAGAATAGTAATTATATTCTTATTTCCAAAGTGCTTTTATATATACATGTAGTTTACAAGATTCATCTTTGTACAAATCGCAGGGTTAATTCACCGAAGCGTAAACCGATTTTATATGGTGCAGCACCCGATAAAGTACATGTAGATATTTCGTACAGTGGCTGAACTCGTCTATGATAGAATTTAGCCCTCTCCTAAATAAATCATACACTGCTTGTATCAAAAAGGCTGTATTAATTATTATACCAAAAGAAATAAGAAATAACTACAGGTTTTGAAATACTAACATTCCTTCAAGGACACTCGAACCATGATTTCCTCTATCGAGGTAGAATATCAAAGGTATTCCCGGTGTCACTTAAGCCAGTTCTCCTGAATCACTAAAGTGACCAACCTGCAGTACTGAACAACTGGTTTTTGATACCCTAAAGACATGTAACCGCTCCCGCCGTCTAAGGATAGCACTTAGTCCACGATCCACCTGCAGCTCCAGGGCTTCGTGTTTAGCGTGAGTGATAGCTCACCTGCACGCAAACACTCGCATGAATTCATGTCACGAGAGTGATTTTTAGCTCACGTAAACTGTCGTATTTTATATTGTATTATATTGCACCACTCGCCTGACTTTCAAATACCCTCTCCTAAATATTTTGACGTGGGCTATTTTTAGCTCGCGTACTCAATTCTAAACACGAAGCCCTGAGCTCCTGATAGGTAACTCTTACTCTATCCTGCATGCAGTGCCGTCTAAGCAATCCTGGCATCTCCCTATGGTCGGGCTACTCAATCATAGGATACATCTCTCAGTATTACACAACATCGATAGTAGATTTACAAGACAAAACCTGGTCCACCTGCAGTACTTAAGGTACCTGTACTGCAGTTTCATCTCCGGAAACAGGCATATCTTGGTTCGAATATCCTTTAAAGGATATTAACTATTCAAACTGGAATATAACTATACCAAAGTAAACTAATGCGGATTTTATTATTCTGTTGGTTTCGTAATAGTTAAAATGAAGTATCCTTAAGTATATTTATCAATATCAGGATAGTACCACTTGAGTATCTTTAAGGATATGTGACATTCCTACATATCTAGTATCCCTAAGGATATATGGTATCCTGACTTCTTTGGTATCCTTAAGGATATATAACCAGACTTCTTTTGTATCCTTAAGGATAAATGACCTGACATCTATAGTATCCTGAAGGATATATATCCTGACATCTATATCCTGAAGGATATATGACCTGACATCTATGGTATCCTGAAGGATATATGACTTGACATCTATGGTATCCTGAAGCATATGTCCTGACATCTATAGTATCCTGAAGGATATATGACCTGACATCTATAGTATCCTGAAGGATATATATCCTGACATCTACAGTGTCCTGAAGGATATATGGCCGGACACCTATGGTATCCTGAAGGATATTGGACCCGACATCTTCGATATCCTTGAGGATATATAACCTGACATCTATAGTATCCTGGAGGATATATATCCTGACATCTATGGTATCCTGAAGGATATATGACTTGGCATCTATGGTATCCTGAAGGATATGTTTTGACATCTATAGTATCCTGAAGGATATATGACCTGACATCTATAGTATCCTGAAGGATATATGGCCTGACATCTATGGTATCCTGAAGGATATTGGACCCGACATCTTCGATATCCTCAAGGATATATAACCTGACATCTATAGTATCCTGAAGGATATATATCCTGACATCTATGGTATCCTGAAGGATACATGACTTGACATCTATGATATCTTGAAGGATATGTCCTGACATCTATAGTATCCTGAAGGATATATATATCCTGACATCTATGGTATCGTGAAGGATATAGATCCTGACATCTATGGTATCCTGAAGGATATATGACTTGACATCTATGGTATCCTGAAGGATATGTCCTGACATCTATAGTATCCTGAAGGATATATATATCCTGACATCTATGGTATCCTTCCATTCACCACTGTAGGATACCTCAACATGAAGGATATTCACTTTGGTAAAACACCATCCTGAAGGATACCACATGTCAGCTATTTTCGTTATAAGATGTAGGATGACATATATATATATATTTGTATGTCTGTAATCTCTTGCCGTGGCAAGTTGATCATACCTCGTCAAGAACAAGGGGCAGAATGCACAGATCTTACCTTACATGAACTTCATATAGGCCGCCAGATGATGTAGAGATCACATGGCTTATGTACCGTGATTTCGTTGGCAGAGCCAATCAGAATTCAAACACTGGCGTTTGACAGCTTTACAAGGCTATATTTTAGTAAAGAACAAGATCTCAAAATATGAATAATCTCTAATTTTAGAAAAATAATTAGTATGGAAACATAAGTTACATAATCCCCAACATTTATTGATATATATATAGGAATGCACAAATGCGTAATTTGAATCCCAAATACTAATCGATCGCACAGAGCTAGTTCCAACGAAGTGTCCGTGGACGAAACAATGTGACAAAACTACACGTCTAAGAAAGAAATAAAGGAAAACCACACTTCCTCATCGACATTTCCAGGTAAAGTGCGACCTCCGCTTTCACAGTACATATTCATTTAAGAGCTAAACTTATTACAGACGCTGTAATCGATCATAACCAGACAAAACGAAAACTGGCACCGCGGTAACACCACTAATGTTAACTCGGCCGAAACGGACATAACACTTTACATACGAGCAAAATTTATGCATATCTAACGTATTTGACAAAGTCAATGTATCGAAATTTCGTCGCACTACTCTATTCCATACTCCAATATTTCAAGCACGTGAAATCAAACAAAAATTATTTGCGGGGAATGTGACTTCCACATCCCTAGCTGGACATGCTAGTCCCCACCCTCAATCTCCGGTTAATTACCATTGGTGAAGTTAACGTCCAACAAATGCAAAATTGAGCTTGGCATCCGGCCCTATGTTATTCAGTGATGTATTCCCCTACGGACCCTGTTGCCTCGACGGAGGTCTTTGCGCTCATCCAGCGCTTGTTTTTTATTTCTTCATTCAAATATTCACTATTTCCTCTAACATTTGGTGAAAAAATGAAATCATAATTATAAATAGAAGTGCTTTAATATTAGGATTAAAAATTTAGTTTCCGAGGCACTGGAACAATTAAACAGATTGCCGTAGCTTGGGCTTAGCTACTATTATTTTTGTCTGTTAAATTTCCCTTTTCAAAACTCATTTCCGCAGTATTATGGTAAGCTAATAATCTATTAGTCCTACTTATTTACATTAATCTACCCCCTTCTGATCAAAACCATGCAAACATCCGTATTTGTATAACAGTGACACTTCACTCAGACACCCGCCGTGAAGTGATCTACACAGGTGTCAATTCTCAGCTGAACTAGTTTTAGCAAGTTTTTAGTCCACCATCACCAGATGGTGGGCTGTTCAAATCGCTTTTTGTCCGTGGTCCGTCGTCAGTCGTCCGTCAGTCCGTCGTCCGTCCGTCCGTAAACAATTCTTGTTATCGCGATTTCTCCGGAACTACTTCATGGATCTTTCTC
Source organism: Hanleya hanleyi (assembly GCA_036873755.1). Classification (NCBI taxonomy): domain Eukaryota; kingdom Metazoa; phylum Mollusca; class Polyplacophora; order Lepidopleurida; family Hanleyidae; genus Hanleya; species Hanleya hanleyi. The sequence continues at coordinate 67,806 of JAVTVY010034855.1, read as the reverse complement.
AAATTTGGTACACAGGTTCCCCTTGGGGTTTAGTTGTGCAAGATACCTTTTCTGGTCCGGTTCGAAAATCCAATATGGCCACCAGGCAGCCATCTTTGATTTTCCCATGAAACTTTGTTATCGTGATTTCTCAGGAAGTACTGCATGGATCTTTCTCAAATTTAGTACACAGGCTCCCCTTGGGGTCTAGTTGTGCAAGATACCTTTTTCGGTCCGATTCAAAAATCCAATATGGCCACCAGGCGGTCACCTTGGATTTCCCCATGAAACTTTATCGTGATTTCTCCGGAACTACTGCATGGATCTTTCTCAAATTTGGTACACAGGTTCCCCTTGGGGTCTAGTTGTGCAAGATACCTTTTCTGGTCCGGTTCGAAAATCCTATATGGCCACCAGGCAGCCATCTTGGATTTTCTCATGAAACTTTATCGTGATTTCTCCGGAACTACTTCATGAATCTTTCTCAAATTTGGTACACAGGTTCCCCTTGGGGTCTAGTTGTGCAAGATACCTTTTCTGTGTGCTTTCATAAAATATATAGTTTATTATGGTTATCTTGTATATTTATTGATACGACAAATTGTCATGGGGGTGCAAAAACTGCCTCTAAAGGGGACAGCTATCCTTAAATCATTACAGGGGATATGATACACTGGTCATGCTGGTGAAAATAACTGGAGGTCTGATGATCATGGGATTCATTTCTTGATTTTCCTCACATAATTAACAGCCATCAACATTCTTCTGCAAGGGGAGAATCCGGTGACGTTGATTCGATTTCAGAGTCGGGTAGCGAGTGCATCTCATCCGGCTGTGTTGAAGTTGTTGTTGTCGTCGCATTTCCATCCGGCCTGAAGAACGACGTTATTGATTTGCAGTCCTTGGATGTAACAGCATTGTTGTGTGCCCATTTTTTGGCACGTCTGGTGCTACTTGGCATTATAATTAAACTGTTAAACGGCGATAAAACGATGGTAAAATAAACTAACTAAAATGAAGTTCGTTCGGACACGATTGTTCAGACAGGACGTGTTCTCCACGATTCGGTAATCTTGCATAAAAGCACACCGCTGTTTGGTTGGTATGACATTTACGTGAAACATACCCAAAACCGGAAAGTGAACTGAAACCAGAACACGCGAGATTAATATGCGCTCTCTATTGTAGGAGGTGTTAAAGCAACGACGGACCCGCATTCTGCCTGTCCGCCCTGTCCTCTCACTGATTCTGTATTTGTTGGGGCCGGGTTGGAGGATAAAGATGGCGGTTGTCTTTGCAGGTTAGGGTCCGCACGAGACGACCTTGACCTTCACAGCTACATTCGACCCCTCATCAGTGACGTCACTCCGCAGATTCTGACTACCCCCTCTGTCAAGGGTCCGTAGTTTCCGGAGAATTTAACAACAATTAGGTGCAAGTCATCACCGTCTACACCACTGCATCTGTAATTTCCCCACTTCCGCTTCAGTCATTGGTGGTTATTACTCCAGTATCCGGTTTGGCTGAATCTCGCCGTTCTTTATTGAATGTTTCGAGATTATCGAGGGCTCCACTGCAACTACCATTGTCAGCACCCCCTCAGCCTACTAAACCGGTACTACAACCACGTATGCCGGGTTCTACCTATGACTTCCAGCCTACGTCTATTCCGATTTCTTCGGATAATTGTATGCCTTCCGGTATCATTGTTATACTCCGGAGCTTCCGCTTCTGTTTCTGCGCATGCTCCGTCTTCGGTGTCAGCTACATCCTACTCAGGGATTCCGCCAGAAAATCCGGGTCCGTAACATATGAGGGAGCGAAGCGACCAATTCTGAGGGAGCGTAGCAACCAAAGGGGGGAGAGTCTGTGAGAGGGGTCTCGGCAGCAGAAGATTTTTGATAATTGTCGTTTAAATTGATGGCCTGAGAGAGCACATGAACAGATTTTGATAGTGAGAGCTGAAAAACATCATGGCAAAGAAAATTATGCCCTCAGATGATCTAATAATATACCCGAATGGTGACAGTTGTTAACTTGACCTTCCAGAGCTTCTACTTTCAGTTCCGTCGCCCGCGCTGGAAGATCACTATACACAAGGAACCTGGCTGGATGGGGAAGCGGGAAATTTTTCACATGCTTCAGAGAACCATCCGGAAATTGCTGTCTTTTCAAATGTGAATAAAATCTTCGCATTTCCACATGTGTTTTCATTGATATTCACGAAGGGAAGACTTGGAGGGATATAAAGTAACATTTTAAACTTTTAGCTACCATTTTACTTCTTAACAAGCCGACCAAAAGGGATTTTTTTTTGTTATTCAGTGGGTCCGTTGATGGACCAAAATAGACCCTAGTGGAATCCCTGCTACTACAGGCTTGCTACAACTTATGATGCTCCTGTTACATCAATGTTCCTGTTACGTCATCGATGTATACAGACCGACCGACTTCTACATTGCTCCGGCATATTCAACACTATCTGTCCGTCCTGCAGTGTATAGGCCTATATCATATCCTTCTGATGCTTCTGTAGCTGGACCGTATTATGTACCTCGTCGTATTCTGTAAAAGTCACATTCGACTTCCGGTATGGCGGGTGTTTTCTTCCATTCTCCTACGCCCGTATGTCATACCACGCACCGATTTCGAGACGTGAAGTTAATGTTGCACGCTCTCACATGCTGCCCAGTTATCTACGGTGCATGTTTCAACTTACGTGGCATCAACTTCCGATTATACAGACATTATACGATGTATCACCGAGCTATTTATTCTACGATAAAGAATAAATGACTACTCCATCGGGCTGTTTATTCTACGATAAAGAATAACATGCCTATTCATTTATACACAGCCCTAGTATGCTCCTGTACCTGTCCATTACGGAAGAAGGGGGGTTGCGGCGTTACAGGGCCTCATCGTACCCTATTGTCTCGGTTGCTCGGCCACATCTGGCAACGTCGACTCGGATGTTATCAGCCATCTGGTCTGACATCACATTCGACTTCCGGTTATGCAGATCTTCACTTTCATCTCTAACCTGTGAGGCATACAGTATCATAATTGGTCCTATCCTACACAGGTAGTGAGTGCTGATCATCTGCATCTCCGGCCTAAATACCCAGTTAGGCTGGCAATCTCTCAATGTTTTCTGTCACTTCCGGAGAGGAAGTACAGATCATGTCACCATATTGCTGCTTCCTATATTAACAACTTACTGGTGACGATTATGCAGCTCTTGAGAGTAACCCTTCTTCACTTTTGTACTCGTCTGTTATAGTCAATCCGATGGGGGACTTTCTATTTCCGTTTGTTCACTCTTATCTTACTATCGTAAGTTGTGAAGACATCTGATCATCGTCTACGGTGTTCTACGTATTGCTTTCGACCGTGCAAACGCCTACTTTGGTCACAACGGAACTGTTGTTGTTTTATGGGTTCGAATATTTGCCCACTCCATTACTTCAACGGTTTCCGATTTGGCGAATTTTCACCGCCGTGTCTCGCTCTATCGTTACCGAGACCAAAGGTGATTTATTCCCATATCTTGCTGCCTGAAGTTCTGCCTATCTTTACATAGCACATTCCTTCTTGTCTACGACTTCTATCAACTAGCAATGTTTGGTACCTGGTCATATAACTTTGCAGCTGGGCATCTCCGGCCTAAATACCCAGTTAGGCCGGCAATATCTCAACAGCTTCTGTCACTTCCGGAGAGGAAGTACAGATTATGTCGCCATATTGCTAACAACTTACTGGTGACGATTACACAGCTATTGAGAGTAACCGGTCTTCACTTTTGTGCTTGTCGGTTATAGTCAATCTGCTTGGGGGACTTCCTATTTCCGTTTGCTCACTCTTAACATACTATCGTAAGGTGTGAAGACATCTGATCATCGTCTATGGCATTCTACATGTTGGTTTTGACCATGCAAACGCCTGCTTTAGTCACAACGGAACCGTTGTTGTTTTATGGATTCGGATATTTGGTCACTTCATTGCTTCAACGGTTTCTGATTTGGTGAAGTTTCACTGCCGTGTCTCGCTCTACCGCTCCGAGACCACAGGTGATTTATTCCCATATCTAGCTGCCTGAAGTTCTGCCGATCTTACATAGCGCATTCCTTCTTGTCTACGACTTCTATCATCTAGCAAAATTTGGTACCTGGTCCGTGGTCGTATGACTTTTCAGCTGGGCAGTATGACGTCAATTCCGGTTTTCACTTCGGATTGTAACTCATTCTGCAGTGTCACAGCTTCACTCGGGTCCTCTAGTCACCTCATTGATCCATATGATTTATGTAGACTGTGACGATTGGGTGTTGCTGTTTCGTCATGAACGGAGCATCATCTCCAGATATGACTTTGTCAGAATTTGGATCAAATTCGTTTGAACCGTACGTTTTGGGTTTGTTTCGTTCATCTGTTGTACGTCACATCTATACCCCCCCAAAAAAAACTTTGACAATGCTCGCCGAGTTTGTTCATCTTAACGAAACGAGGAGAGATCGTAGTTTCCTAAGAATATGTGATCTTCTACATTTTCTTCCTTGGGGATCCTGGTCTTTCCTCTTGGTATTCCACTTTTCGACTGTGTCTTTAGAGGTAGTGAACGTGTTCACTTAACAAATCCTCTTAAGAAGACCTGTTTCGACTTGCCTTCTTGCGTACACAGCTCGTCATGGGATTGTGATTACTCTGGTCAGTTACATCAGAACATGTTCTCTGGTTCAGCTTCACACGGATTGGTTTCTTTGGAACCCTTCCTGTTAAAATTACATTCCCTCATCTTCTCTACTTCCGGTGGAGAATGTGGAATTGATGACAGACTTCTCGGCGACGGTGACATTGTCTAACACCACAGCTTGGGACATCATCTCGGATGTTACGTAACCAGGAGAAACTACGTTTTAGCTATTCTTCTTGAGGTTACTGTTACATCCCCATCGTGGCTACACTACTTCTGGCCTCGTCATTTCTGTTCTTCCTGTATGAGAAGAGCTAATTCGGGTTTGATGGATCTGGTGGGTTATCCTTCCACTTCCTGAAGTTTCCAGAGGGATGTATGAGACTACGTCGCTTCGTCATCGTTTCCTTCAGTTTGGAGTGGAATAGTTCCAGCAACATGAGCGGTTTTGTATGTAAGCTTTAGTGGATACCCTTTCAGTTTCCATGACTCTTGTCACATACCGAGCTACCCCGGACATATTCAGTTTCTGTATTATCTGTAGTGTAAGCACAGAATCTAATTTTCCTCTTCTGTCTTTCCTCTTCTAAAGTGGATGAAGTGGATAAACATTAACAACACTGAAATTGTTAAAAATTAAAGTCGTAAAACAAGAAAAAAGGTATAAATTTGATAATTTCTTGCGCTGTAAAACTGACCTTCACATACCTTATTGCTATCGTGTTCTTACGCGATTGCCCTATTGTAATATATTACCACAGAACCAAAAATACTCCCTGTGCTCTCCAATGCCCATGCACGAGTACCCAGAATCCAAACTGTTCGACCACGTCACTGCCTTCTTTCCTCTACAAGTCGTAGTGGTCACACATGTTCTCAAATTCGTCCGGAAAATCTTGGATCTACCTTTGAGTCTACCACGCATTACCTCAGAATTTACCTTGGATATTATCTCGGATTCTACCTGGGATTATTACCTTGGATTTTACTGTGATTCTTGGATTACCTACCGGGCCTGGAAATCTCACCCGTCGGGAAGTATTCAAATCATCGGTGAATCAAATAAAATGGCTTCTATTGTCTGTCTTATATGTGGTCTTTGAAGCCGGCCCACGGACCCGCTTTTTGCTTGTCCGTTGTGTCGGGAGAAACTGGTTTGACCAGTTTGTAAGAGTGCAGAATGTGAGCTTTGCCCCGTCAACGTATTTCTAACAAGGAGAAATATCTTGTCGGTTCATGTGCTAGTGTATTTCTGTCGTCTCCCGTCCGGTGCGGGGCCGAGAAATTGTATTGTTCTCCATCTCGCCTTTAGAGCAAAGCGGAGAGCCTTCTTTTTTTTGTCTTTTAAACGTAATTTGATGTTTATATGACGCCTCGTTTCACATTCCACCTAAATGTTGCACCAACATCAAAATTTTATTCTCTGTTTTGTCACTTCAGTAAGATATTTTAAGAACTACACGAATACAAGTTTCAGGAAAAACTTTTTTGTTTGGAAAATTCAGTTAGTACATTTGCAGCGAATTATGGGTCAAAGGTCGATGAATTTTTTGTTTTGTTTTAGGCCAGAAGATGGCAGAATTCCAAACTCTCCTTATTTCTCAGCAATTTCTGCAATGAAGCTGTTTCAATCATTTTGTATCAAAGTATTGGGTATATTTTTCCTAACCGAAGAAATTTTCTTTATATCTTGCATATTTTTTGCTTTAGTAAAAAAACAAAATGGCCGATTGAAATGTCCCGTCTGTCACAAAAAAATGCATTTTTTTTGCTCTCATAAAATTCTTCTTGGCTGTTATGTAATTAACTATAAACAGTATCTCCTATAGTAACATTTATCAAAGGATTATTTTTTCTCCGGTTAATTACTTTAAAATCTATACCTTCATTAAGTGTGTCCCGTCTGTCACAAAGTGTGTGACAGACGGGACAGTTACAAAGTAGTAATTCCTTGAATAAAGCCAAAAGCTGGTGCAAAATTGTTACAATGTTTGAAAAAAGAAACAATGAAGCAACTGAGCTCAGTACATGGACCTGGCACACGAGAGCTATCAGCTGAGCTAACGGCCTCAATTGCCTGTCAGCTCAGGGGCTAGCTCTCGTGTGCAGACAGTTTTTGGTGAGTATTTGGCCTTGCGAGGCCGGGAGAAAAATATCAAACTTGTTTGATAATTTCGCCTCGCGAGGCCAAATCCTCAGCGTGTGCGGCGAATGCAGACGTCTGATACTCTGATACTCTTCAAGAAGTTCTTTGGGAAGTATTCTTTACGTTATCAGCGAAATTATGGCTCAAAATATGTCTCAAATGTCATGTATGTCTTGTGGTGGTGATAAGCCTGGATATGACCTACATGCCATATGCCCGCAATGTCGCCAGGGAAGAGTATGTACCTGGGATACGGCCTGTGAGGAATGCATTATGTGGGCTCCCGGCATATTTCAAGTCTATCTGGCCGGTTCACTGGCAGCTATTGAGGAGAATAAAGCCGTTGGGTCTACTAATCTCGCCAGTGAGACGTATGTAGCTATGTCTCCCCGATCTAGCGTGGTCGAGGAGACTAGGGGGTTTGTTGATTCACCAGCTCGGCCTACTCTAGTCAGTTTGTTGAACGTTAATAAAGATAAACCAGGGATTGAAAAGTAGCCGTTTTACTCACCAAATGCGAGTATATTTGTATTTTGGCGACCAGAAAAAATGCTACAGGTCACCATTGGCGACAAGCAAAAAAAGCATGGTGATGGTTGTTTTTGTAACGAGAATAGATTATATGTGTTCTACAGCCCGGTGATTTCATTGTCAAGGAAGTCGCCTCAATCTCTGTGCAGTTGTCTTGTCCCGTATGTAACGATACGCAGTGCACACAGGTTCGGAAACCGGCGTTTTCTATTCAAGCCGTATGCTGTTCGCCTGATTTCCGATAATGCCATGTGACTGAGCCTCGTTTTCGATTCTATCGAAGTTGACATTTCCGCCATTTTTAGCTGCATTCGGTGACGATAGAATGGCATAGCATAATTCATCCTCGCGTTTGTGATTCCTATAACCATGGCAGTTTTTGACCAGCAAACGGCAACTATCCAGCGGTTCAGTGTCTGATGGCGAAGGAAGTTTCACTGTTACGTCGGGAAGAAACCGATCAACAACAACGACCCAGTAAAAACTTCTACGGCTCCCTCTTTACTGTTTGGTGATGCTGTTGCCGAGGTCTGACCTGAAACGGATCGTATTGAACATGACAGGTCAGTGGCTTCCGGTGCTTCGACCAAGAGACCTATGGCTTCCAGGTCGGGTCCCAAGGCGAAGAAGACTAAGAAGAACCCGCCTAGTTCCAAGGCTGCTAAGGGTGCTTCCGGTCAACAGAAAGGCCAAGCGCCTGTTTCTTTAGAGCCAAGATTATCGAGCTTTGGCCATAAGAAGCAGGGTAAGGGGAAAAACAAGCAGTCAAAGAAGAATACCTGATGTCTTGGGCCATACCGGGTGGCTTCCGGTATGGCGGGAACACCGAGACATACTGCTTCCGGTCCCGCCACATCTAGACCTTCCGGTAGGGGGAAGGTTTCAGTTGTGTTGGCAGAACTGGATAAGGATCGGGGCGGAAGCGTGGGTCATTCGAACTATCAGATACGGCTATCGCCTATTGTTCGACACGCTTCCCCCCTTGACTGCATCTCCCCTTCCGTCTCGTATTCCATTACGAACGGGTCATCTATCAGCGATACAGTCCTCTGTGGACAAGCTGATAGAGAAGGCTTCAGTAATAGAGCTTCCGGTTTGGGATACAACACCCGGGTTCTATTCGCCGGTCTTCTTGGTCCCCAAGAAAGACACGTCCGAGATGCGCATGGCTATCATCCTCAAGCGCCTCAACAAGGACTACCTCACTCCACCGCCACACTTCCGCATGGAGTCCTTCCGGTCTATCCGGTCGGTACTCAAGCAAGGGGAATGGCTGACTTCTCTGGATTTAAGGGATGCATATCTTCATATCCCGATACATCCGGAGGACAGGAAGTACTTAAGATTCATGGTCAGCAAACGACGCTTCCAAATTCAAGGGCTACCTTTCGGCCTGTCAACTTCCCCTTGTGTGTTCACACGAGTGTTTTCACCAGTTGCACTATTCCTGCACAGTCTAGGTATAAAGTACCACTTTTATATCGACGACTCCCTGCTAAGGAATGCCTGCAAAGAGCAGTTAATCCTAGACATGCAGTTTGTCTGAAGGATATTGACTTCTCTGGGTTACCTCCCACACGAAGAGAAGTCAGAACTGACTCCGTCGCAAAGGCGCACATTTCTGGGGGTAGAATATGATACGCTTTTAGCTCTCGCCAAACCCCCAGAAGATCGTTGGCAAAAGATAACAACGAAGATACCTCAATTCCTCAAGTTATCTCAAGCCAGGGCTCTACACTTTGCTGCGATAATCGGCCTGTTGACGTCAACACAGGACGTAACTCCAAGAGGGCGGTTGCAGCTTCGTCCCTTAATGATTTACTTCAATCATCAATGGGTCGAAAGGCAGTTGAACCCGTGGATACCTGTCACGCCTCTTGTCAAACAATGCCTTCAATGGTGGCTGGATCCACTCAACGTTATGCCCGGTGTGTCCCTACTTCCGTTTCGTCCGTCACATCACCTGTTCACGGATGCATCTATGGAAGGTTGGGGAGCCCACCTCGAGTCCAGGTCGATATCAGGGTTATGGACAATCAAGGAACGCTCGTACCATATCAACGCGTTGGAGTTTATGGCAGTGACACATGCCATCCGCACGTGGGTGAGCGTATTGACCGACAAGAACCTGCTAGTTGCGATGGACAACACATCAGTCGTGTCCTACATCAACAAGCAGGGAGGGACGAGATCTCCGCAATTACAAAGCCAAGCGGAAATCTTTTTCGGTCTGTGTTGGGACAACAACATATCAGTGTTGGCCAGGCACATCCCGGGAATTCTGAATGTCTTAGCAGATTCGCTTTCACGACGGAATCAGATAATTCCCACAGAGTGGCAACTTCACCCAGCCATACTAAAACAAATAGCTCATGTCTGGGAGATGCCACACATAGATCTGTTTGCCACTCGGCACAACAATCTATTGCCCCTGTTCATGTCGCCGGTCCCGGATCCGTCGGTATATGCAGTGGACGCCCTATCGCAGGACTGGTCAAGGATGGTAGCATATGCGTTCCCTCCTCCAGCTATCCTAGCGAAGGTACTCCGGAAGATCCACGAACACACTTGTCGTTTATCTAATTGTTCCGTGGTGGCCAGCAAGGCCGTGGTTCCCGGACTTACTGGATCTTCTGGTTGACGTACCAAGACAACTTCCGGTATGGTACAATCTACTGCGCCAGCCCGGAACGTCGATATTCCACAGCCAGCCAGGACTGTTTCATTTCCACGTGTGCAAGTGCTCAAAGGACACTAAGCTCAGGCAGGATTTTCAACGGAAGTTGGGCACCGAATGGCACAATCAATTCGACCGTCTGCTTCCGCTGTATACCAATCAAAGTGGGCAGTCTTCGATCTTTGGTGTGGAGAGAAGGATATCAATCCATCCAGAGCCACTATTCCTCAAGTAGCAGAGTTCTTGTTGCACCTGTTCCAGGATAGGGGCCTGGTACCCGCTACGGTCGAAGGGTATAGGGCAGCTATTGCTCAGCCTATTCTTCTGGGTACTGGGATTAATCCTTCGACTGATCCAAATTTATCTGCAATAATCAAGTCATACAAGATTACTGGTCAGTCAGTTGTTCCGAAGTTGCCAAAGTGAGACTTAGCTCTGGTACTTAGGCAATTATGGGCAGCACCTTTCGAGCCAATAGAGTCTATTGATCTCAAAATGTTATCATACAAAACTTCGTTTTTGTTAGCTCTTGCCTCCTATTCTTCTTGAGGTTACATCCCTATTGCGGCTAAACTACTCCTGGTCGGCGAGTGTCCATGAGACTGCGTCGCCTCGCCATCGTTTCCTTCAGTTTGCAGCGGAATAGTTTCAGCAACATGAACGGTTTTGTAGGCAAGCTTTAGTGGATACTCAGTTTCCATGTTACTTGTCACATACCGAGCTACCCCGGACTTATTCAGTTTCTGTATTACCTGTAGTGTAAGCACAGATTCTATTTTTCTCTTCTGTCTTTCCTCTTCTAAAGTGGATGACAATATGGAAGAGCCTTCATTCCGGCGGTAGTGTTGCTGTCCTTTTATTCCGACACTGAGGTATCATTGCGGTGGCGTTGAAGTGTTCGTCCCAGTACGCACCTAAATCCTTTTTGGAGGTCAAATCTCACCTGTACTGCTCTAATTTGCACGGAGAACATTTGACCGGTGTTTCTTCCTCCGTCTCAGCCATTCTTCTAAGACGGCGTCGAGGAGGGCTTGAGAACATATTTGGTTCGAGAATTGACAGTCGTCTCGTTACAGCGGAAGTCAACAAATTCTCAATAACCAACGCTTGTGTTGTGTCAGACATCATAGCTTTTGACCTTCATAAACAAGCACAGGGAACAGTGATGTGTTTCCCCAGTGACTACTGCTTTTAGGGATCGTCGCTACGAGTTTGTCACGTTTCCGGTATGTCGAACTCTCTATCAGGTTCTTACGACCGGGTGACAGCTACTCGTAGACCGCCAGGTCGTATGCTTCAGTTATGAGAAATTTCAGCGACTTTATGATTCCGGTTTATATTTCTCATACTACGATCCCAGCAGTCATGGCAGCGTCTTGCGTACGTTTATGGCGTAACCTTGCTGGAGGACACATTCTTCGGCCGCTGCTACTCTGATGACAACTATTTCGGCGACCGGCTTCCGGTCAGTGGCATCAGTACATGTTATCTGACCCAGTTCCGGTTTTCCCCATCAGCCAGCTTTTCTTCTAGAAAATGATTTGGCTTGTCTTCAGAGCATCTTCACGTAATACGTCTCCAGAACAAGAAGCCCGAATCCATCTCGGGGTGTTTTCATCGAGGACGCCATATAGTAGCTCCTCTCTTCACCTTACATCCGATTTAAACGCATCGGTTAGGAACGGAGGTCTTGTGCAGCGAGCGATGTATGTGTAATGATATGCGATATCTCGGGTTGTTCAGGTGTCAACGCCTCGTTCCACGTAAATCTTTCTTCCACTCCCTGGAGAAGGATGGATGGATGGAGTCGTTTGTTCACTCCGTCGCTTTCCGATGGATACTGAGATTCACTTCAGACGTTGCAGTTCCGGAGCTGGTTTTGGCGCTGTATCGTTTTCAGGAGTGTCTTTCAGCCTACATGTACGACATCAAATAATAACCTACTGTGATCATAGATGAGGATGTTTTTATATTCCTGCAGTCTGGTAGCTTGTTACCGCGGGAGTCCGGCAGATACTTCATGTGGGAAACTATTGTCTAAGTCTTGGTGCAGCTGATGGGCACTAAACCTAGTCATATTTTTCCCCCCAGACTTCGCTAATTTATGCATTGTCGTGTGTTACATGGAGTATGAACCGGATTTCGTCATCCCAGCATATGTACGGGTTCTACACTTCCGGGATTTGTCATCAGTATCAGTCATTTTATGACTTACTTTCCGGAGTCCGTCAACCCGGCTCTGTCCAACAGTTTATAATTGAAATGATGGCAGAGTTATGGGCCCGTGCGTTTGTTTTGGGCCGGCGTCAACGGCAGCTTTCGGGCCCTCTTCTAAATCAGGAAATATAAAATATGTTCTTCCTAGCTTTCCAAAACTTCTCGTTTGGCGTACACGGACGTACCTGCGGAGGTAACACTCTCCTAGGTTTGGATTCATCAGATCAGGGCTGTACTGACATCCTGATTTCTATGATCTGACATTTCCGTGGATGACATTTGACATGTTGAGGGCCGTAATCTGGAGGTTTGCGATACGTTTGTCTGTCATCACCTCCGGAATTGGACGCTGTTGAGACGGGATTTCTACACGCTGGGACCGCGGGTGGTGCCCAGGCCGTTGATAACCCGTCGACCTGTTTGCACTAGACCTAGTGAGTTTACCAATTTTAAAATTTGGTAAGTGTTTGCTCTCCCCAATTTTCAAAAAAAGGGGGGGGGGGGAAGAGGTTTCGGTCTAGTGCCTGTCAGCCTGTTCACAGTGCCCTCTTATCGGGGCCGGGTGATAGATCGATAGCCATAATATTATACACTTATTAACTTGTGACGGAGTCAATATCATGAAACCTGGACCCGAGGTCAGACTGGCCAAGTAGATCTGACCGAGGCCGCAGGCCGAGGTCAGGTCTGCTTGGCCAAGTCTGACCAAGGGTCCAGGTTTCATGATATTGACTCCGTCACAAGTTTATAAGTGTTTTATTATACCGAATTTATAACTGCAGTGACTTATCGCTATGACACCAGACTAGCGCATGGTACCACTAGACCTACTCCTTTCCAAAAACGCTGTTTGGCGAATACTTTCTGTCATGCAGCTGTGTTATCGGAAACGAGACACACAGATACAATTTTATGAATAGTTAGTTCATGGATAAATGTACAAATTAAGCTGCTTCCAATCTGACTAGAATAATATTGAGAATTTAAACTTTCACACGCGTTTTCTGAGATTTACGAGGTGAACTCTTCGTCACAATCCCCATGGGTGTTTTGATACAATGTAGCCACTGGCTTTACACACTTCATTCATAAATCCTATTTGGGTCATGGTGAACTGACTTGATTGGGTGACATCGACGGCGTAAAGTTACTACAGTTTTGAGATGAGACTGAAATGGATTACTCGGGCAGTGCAGATAGAAATTACATATAACAAACTATTATACCTCGATCGTCGACGATCGGGAGTATTTATCTCCATCCTTCTCTCTCAACTCAGCAAAGAATTTGAAGAGGAATTCGCCAAGTTGTTCTTTCGTTATTGACGAAAGACTATCGAATTCAATATCTTTTGCTTGACAGTAGACCCGTAATATTGGTATCGACGCCTGTATTATATAACTTTTTTTTTGCGTTCTTACTGTTCCTGTTTTGTAACAGTTCTTGTATACAGATTTTCATCGGACAAGTCTACGAAGCGACCACCGCCACCCATGTTGCAGGCAGACGGTACTTGTGGACAGTGATCACGTGATCACAATATTGACTCCGGATCTCACGCGCTTCGCCTGACACATAAACAGCTGGGTCAGTGATTGAAAAATATTGACTCGTGGCTGGGTAAAGTTTGACCAATGAAATACCAGAAAACCCTCATGAATATTCAAGAGGTATAATAAACTCATCTTACATGCGTTTATGGCGCTCGATTACCTGGCTGACTCCTGTTTTCTCCTTCGCCTATGCTTGAGATTCCGTTCTGTTTTCGACCACTATTCCCTCCGTCCTGCTATGATATTCTAGCAATAAGGTATGTGAAGGTAAGTTTTACAGCGCAAGAAATATGAAAAATTTGAAAATCAATTTTCCTATTTCTAAGCTTAAACTTACCTTCACATACTGTGATGGCCCTCCCAGCCTCCCCGCTAATGGGTTATTCACGCTGCGATTGAATAGGAAAGAAGGAAGTGACATGGTCGGACAGATTGGATTCTGGGTACTCGCGCATGGGCACTGGGGAGCACAGGGACTATTTTGTTTCTGTGGTAATGTGTTACAATAGGCAATCGCGTAAGAACACGATAGCAATAAGGTATGTGAAGGTAAGTTTAAGCTTAGAAATAGGAAAATTGATTTTCAAATTTTTCATGTTTGCCCGCCATCCTTTCTGTGGCATTCTATGCAAAGAGTGGAAGTGAGGTAAGTTTTCAGCGCAAATAACAAAAAAAATTCACAGGTAAATTTTCTGTTATTAAGCTAAAACTTACCTCACTTCCAGTGATGCCCACCCACGTCCCCTTTGTGATACATCCTGACCATGTATCGCAGTGGAAACAAGAAGGAGGAATTATGGGTAAGTGAGCAGTCAGGTGACTAGCAGGGGAGAGAACTGTGTTATTCAAAATTCTTACTAGTTGATTTCATGTGGAACAAGAAATGCAAAGAGTGGAAGTGAGGTAAGTTTTAGCTTAATAACAGAAAATTTACCTGTGATTTTTTTTTTTTATTTCAATTTTATTTGCAATAGTTTATAATAGAAGTTTATATGATCACTCCGTGTATGGTATCTTTTGTCCCGTCTGTCACAGTGAAAATACTGTTGTAAATATTCCGCCTCCACCTGTTTCTGATTATGTGAAGTTTGTTTATCGGGTTCGAGATGGCGTTCGTCATCCAGGTAAGATGTACACGAGATGACCTTGATCTCCTATGTTGACCCTTACTTCCAGTTTCAGATTAGCGTACCCAGCGGCTGCATCGGACTCCTCGTCCTGCAGAAGATATTTCTACATCAATGCTGGAGAAATTGAGGAAAGATGTGCCTGCAATTTCTTCCGTTATTTCACTTCCGTAAGGTCGTTGGTTGTAATAACTCCTGTTTCCGGTTTGCTGTGCCTATTATTCCCTCAACAAACAAACTTCGATAATAAATTTGGAGATTGTGACCCGTCACTTCTGGAGAATTTGTCAACAATTCGGCCCAGCTCATCGCCGTCTACACAAACTAAGGAGATGTCTGCTGCATCTGTAATATCACCACTTCCTGTGCAAGTCATCAGTGACTATTACACCAGTATCCGGTTTTGCTTAATCTGGCCATTCATTTGAATGTGCCGAGATTATCCAGGGCTCCACTGCAACTACCATTGTCAGCATCCCCGCAGCTTTCTCAACCAATACTACAACCACGTATGCTTGGGTCCAGTTATGACTTCCGGCCTACGTCTATTCCGAGTTCCTCGGATTTCTACAGGCAACCTCTTACATCATACCTTCCAGTATCGTCTTACATTCTGGTATCATTGTATTACATCGGAGCTTCCACTTCTGTTCTTGCGCATGTTCAGACTTTGGCAACTACATCCTTCTATAGGCTTGCTACAACTTAATGATGTTCCTGTTACATCTTCGTTGTATGGTGCTCCGGTTCAACCATCGATGTATAGTGCTCCTGTTATGTCATCGATGTATAGTGTTCCGGTTACGTCATCGATGTATAGCAGATCGGCTGATTCCTACTGTTGCGTCAACAAAGCATAACAGAAAGATTTGTGAAGTCAAGGATTAACAATCAAATATTTATTTACAATACTAAAATCATATACAATTTAAGTAAGGTTAATACAACAAATAAATGTGTGAAATATAGTCTTACTGTTCAATGCTATACCGGTGTGCACTTTAGAGTCCTTGTTGACGCGCACAAATCACTCTTCTGTATAATGGTAATCCAACACTGCTCAGTTATACAGTCCCAGTAAATATCTAATATCCGATGGTGTCAACAAATAGCGTAGACCATGCAGCAGCCAACAGTCAATACACAGGAGTGAGTAATCCAGCAGTCCGTAGTTACAGGCAAAGGTAAAATCCTGATAGCAACACAGTATAACAGACCCACATAAAAGCCAGTTTGAATTCCCTGCTGAATGACTGACTGACCGCATTATACTCTATGAGGCATTCCAGATCATTCTACCAATTCAAGAAGCTTCTAGAATACACATTATTACCATATCATCTGACCTAGATACAATTTACAGTAGCCTTCCAGAAAACTCCAAGTGGCTGACCCACACAATAATACATAAACAAGCTTGCGTCAGCTCTATATTCTAGAAACATTCATAATGTCTAATAATAGACTATAAACCATGACACTCCCCCTCTTAAAAAAAGAAAGTTTCAAACTTGGAACAGCAAAAATGTTGACAAATGTTGTCACATTATATGCGAGACAAATAATCAGCAATCAAATTGTCCTTGCCTTTGATATGTCTGATTTCAATATTGTATTCTTGTAACACCAAACTTCATCTCAACAATCTTTGATTTTTGTCTTTCATCTTACAAGTGGATTGCGATCACTGAATACAGTAATTGGCTATGATGAGGAAGTAACATAAACTTCAAAATGTTGTAAAGCCAATATCATTGCCAAACATTCTTTCTCAATTGTAGAATAATTTCTCTGATGTTTGTCAAATTTACGTGAAAAATAACATATTAGGTGATCTACATGTACACCATCTAAACCTTCTTGTAAGAAAACGGCGCCAGCAGCAACATCACTAGCATCTACAGCCAGTTTAAAAGATGAATCAAAATCTGGTGCTGAAAGAACTGGTGCGCTCTTGAGTATGGCTTTCAGGTTTTCAAAAGCTGATTCACATTCATCGGTCCGAACAAAACTTGCCCTTTTTCTTAAGAGTTGAGTTAAAGGCTCAGTAATATCTGAAAAATTTGGACAAAATTTTCTGTAGTAAGGGAGCTTCTTGAAATTGGGGCACACTAGGAACCGGCATAAGGCATTCCAAACAGAGTAGCATGGTGCGCCGTGTTGGAACTCCTAGGAACTCCATGCCATACAGTTTGGAACTCGGCAGACAAAGGATGGCTTATGCCATAACATGCAGCAGCATGGGGGGATTGGCCGAACTGGAACTCTAATCCATCCAGATCAGAACATCAAACTGGGCATGGTGTATCCCATTTGAATAACCGGCATATGCCATCCCTACCAGAGAACTCAGTTCCTAATTTCAAGAAGCTCCCTAACCAGCCATACCCAAGAAACGCATCAGTTGTCACTTACATGTTTGTCTTGGAAATAGCGAGATAGTACTAACCTTAGCATCTACCGGTTTTACCTCCCTGACCTAAAACATGACCCAAGAATGTCACACGTGCATGTCCAAATTCACTTTTTCCAAGGTTGACTGTCAGTTTGGCGTCGCTTAGTCGATTGAACAGTGCACGAATTCTCTGTAGACGATCTTCCCATGTATCGCTGTAGACAATGACGTCATCAATGTAAGTCTCACATCCTTCCAAACCAGAAGTTACACTGTTGATTTTCATTTCAAATGGCGTGACTTTGTACTGGAACAGATCCTCCGAACTGACGAATGCTGATATCTCCTTCGCACCATCTGTCAGTGGAACTTGCCAAAATCCTTTCAGAAGATCAAACTTTGACACAAACTTGGCACTTCCCACTTTATCAATGCAATCGTCAATCCGTGGAATAGGGAATGTGTCTGTTTTGGTCAGTGTGTTCACCTTTCTGTAGTCAGTACACATCCTGTAACTGCCATCTAGCTATGGAACGAGGATACAAGGTGAACTCCAGTTACTATTACTTGGTTCAATGAAGTCATTGTCCAATAAATACCGAATCTCTTTTTTCAGATAGTTTTATTTAATGGGATTCAAACGATATGGGTGCTGCTTCACTGGATTAGAATCTCCGACATTGACATCAAGTGAAATTTTATCAGTTCGAGTGGGGATATCGGGAAACAAATGTTCATATTCACTAAGCAGAGTTCGAAGTTCTTCCTGACACGCTGGTTCGAGATGACACAACTTGGAATCCAAATTAAGTAGAATGTCAGAAATCTGTAATTTCGCCGCTGTCATGGGCTCTTCACAAGTTTCATTATTATCAGGGTCAGATCTAAACTACACTTACAGGGTGTACAGTACTGTTAGTGCTATCTCTGTCTATGTATGAATCTATATTTTAGAATGATTATTTTTGGTAGATTGAGTGTTCAGTAGAGTGTGGTGTCTGTACCTATTTTAGAACAGTAAGGTGTGTTGTGAGGACATGTGATGTGTGTTGGAAAAGTGAGCAATGTGTGTTGTGTAGCGGTGTGATGGAGATATGTTCAAGTTTTTAGGGGGTTAGGAGAAAGGCTCGAGTGAATGTGGAGTGGAGGGGGTTGTGGAATGGTGGGTTGGGTTAAACTTTATCTATGGGTTAACAACCCTCACAGTTGGCCACATCATTCGGCAATTGTTAAATGGTGTTAAATGGAAGTTACATGAGTTTTTGCCGAGGAAAGTGTGCGAATTGTGAGGGCTGATTTAACAAGGGGAGAGAATGATGGGCAATCCAGGTTGGAGACACAGGGCCAGGGAGTTTGTGGCCACAACTCTCCTTGTGTCTTCTCTATGGAACCCCCAGTGAGATATGTGCCGGTGTTTGTCGTCAGACATCGAACAAGCCTTGACCTTGTTTGGTAAAATGCTCGCTGTGAAGCATTTTGTCTGATCAAATTCGGGGATTATTTTGGATATGTTTAGTCAGACCCTGGCTAACTGATCATTGGCAATGCGGTAACATTAGCAACGCAGTGCACTTCTGTTCAATGGATTCCGATGACATAAACTTGCAAAAGTACCACAGTTACACTTAAAGTGTTCGTTCCAGTACGCACCTATATCCTTTATGGAGGTCAAATCTCACTTTGCATGGAGAACATTTTGACTGGTGTTTCTTCCTCCGCGTCAGCCATTCTTGTAAGGCTGCATCGGGGAGGGCTGGAGAACATAGTTGGTTCGAGAATTGACTGTCTCGTTACAGTGAAAGTCAAGGAAATCTCAAGAACCAACGCTTGTTTTGTGTCATAAATTATCATAGCTTTTGACCTTCATAAACAATCGCGGGGAACGGTGATTTGTTCCTCTGGTGGCATCTGCTTTTAGGGATCGTCGCCATGAGTTTGTCACGTTTCCAGTATTTCTGACTCTCTATCAGGTAGTTACGACCAGGTGACAGCTACACATAGACCTCCAGGTCGGATGTTTCAATTATGAGAAATTCCGGGGACCATCTGATTCCGGTTTATATTTCTCATACTACGATCCCACTAGCTACTGGCAGCATCTTGCGTACGTTTAGGGAGCGTGTCAAAAGTTTTGACGTTCAAACTGAAAGAATGCGTCAGAAAATGAACAGGTACTCGTTCTTTTTCTCCCAGCAAACGAACGTCAGGCAGTCAGAAAATGAACACTACCCCGTCAGAAAAAGGAGCGTCAGAAAAAGAACGTTCTTTTTCGAGTGTTCAGAATTCGCTGAAGGGCTCACAGTACAGCTATCGTATAGACTTTTATTAGAACAAAAAATAACACTCAAAAAGACAGCACTTTTGAGACTTCACTGTATTTATTTTGCATGATCTTTCGTGTTTTGTTTTTTTTGAAAGAAAACGAGAACTATATAAAACTTCGACAAAGAAATATCGCAATACTGATTTTGTTTTATTAAAAGTCCGATGTGACCAAATATCGTAAAGAACGATACAATAATCCGGTGAATTTTGTGAACAAGTGGGTGAATTATGCTCCTTAAAATGTTTGTATTTTGAAGAAATTTGATTGATAAATAAAGACTTCCTTATGATGGAAAAGTTGCTGAATTAAGCCCCTCAAATTTATCATCTTTTGAATTAGTATAAGAGACTAATAAAGACTGCGTTATGATAGAAAGCCACACATTATTATTCTAAGTAACAAATTTGAGAGATCTTCAATGTTAATATATTTGTTCATCGTATATACTAAACCCCTCGCTGTCCCCCATTCACCTGCCCGACCTGCTCTGTATTGATGGTGTGTGAGGCACTTTGGCCGTCTACACAGGAGGCCCTGGAAGGGGGCAGAGTTCAAACTTTGTCGGGTGATGTTCCCGGGGATATCAAGTTGTAACGTGTGTGCTAGTGAATTGCATCAGATTTCTTCACAGCAACTGAATTCTCCGTATGGGAAAAGCAAGATGCATACGTCTACGTGGCTTTTTCTGCACACCATCCTTGATTTTCCTGGCAGGCCATATTACTGACATAACAGCATTTGAAACCTCTGTTTAACATTATCGTTTCAAGTTATTACACACCTTGCTATTCGTTATATTTTCAGGTGAAAACTGACCATTATTTGACGTCAAAAATGAGCCATCACGAAAAGCCTTTTGGACAGATGTACATATAACGTTGATTTTATTATCGTATTTTGATCAATAAAGCTCTGAAGAATCACATGATCGATAAGAAATCTGGACTACATTTCTCAAGCATTATTTGTTTGTGCATTAAAACATGAAGATCACAAACATATCTAATACGAGAAAGATGCCGTGTTTTTATTATTATTATTATCATCATCAAAGTCCACTGACTGTATATGAAACAAACTTGAAATGATTGATGTGTTCGCATCGCACGACGTAATAGTATAACCCCTCAGAGCCCCTCAATTTCCAACTGAAACGCCAAGCCAAATGGCTACATTGTTTTGAGTCCTGACTCCTCTCATCAATGTAACAATCTGTGTTCACATTTACCTGGAAGTGTGGAAGTGTTTAGTTTATTTTTAGGTAAACATTCCAAATATTCGATCACATAAGCGGCCGTAATATTATCGAAAATCATTTTTCATTTCATGTATGTTTATAAACTAGATAAATTTAAAATAAGATTGTTTGATTAACCAATAATGTCTTAATCGATATATTGTTATTACTTTCAGGTCAATGGCACCCTTGCCGTCGAGAAGAAAGGCTTCATCAACAGGCGCCCATCGGGATTTTAGGGTCCATTTCAGGGCCACCCAACATCAAGATACATTTCCACGAGGGCACTAAACGGGTCAATACTTGGAGAATATATTTCATAAAATTTGTGAAATAAAGGATCATGAAATACAGTGTCTTTTTTTTTCTTTTTTTTTTTTTGCGTGTGTGGTATTTTATTCACCTCATATATATGTAATAGATGGGATATATTTTTAAATATTCCCGTACTATTGCGACCTGTTCATGTTGGCTCAATGGCTTTGTTCGTCGCACCACAAAAGGTACCTATACCTACCTGCATCAGTCTATCGATATAATAAATGTCTAATGCGAAGGTAAGTTATTGTTTTCTATTTATCGAGGAACAGCTCACTGGACTCCATTTCCTGCTGGAATAAGCTCATTTAATTTATCAACAATTATCGGTACGCCGTCTAGTAAACTGTTCAACAAAGCTCTATTATTACAGGGATATCCGTGATTATTAGAGCATTTCCACAAAGTGGATGCTCTTATGTTTTCATGAGAAACGGTTCCGCCGGATCCGCCGCCACCGCCGCGACTTTAAACGTTAATATCTCTGAAACCGTTAAATATTTTCGGGTCATACTTGGTGTGCTATCTCCTTAGGCCTGGGAAATTTGTCTGGTTGTGTTTCGATACCCGCTGCTCACCACTAGGTGGCGTTGTAGTCAGAGCATAGGTAAACCTTTCTCTGACGATTTCATCTGAACGGCTTGTCTGATTTCTTTGAAATTTTATTACAATGGTCTCGAAGGATAGTCAATGTGCTGAAAAGGTTTTGGTGTAGCTGGCATAATTATAAAGGCAAGTTTTTTGCATCTCAAAAAAAAAAGTTTTTCGTGAAATGAAAATTCACCAATTCGCTTGAAGAAATATTTAAAAACTGTTCTATTCTAGGTTGCCAAGCATAAATATAGGATTGCTGACATGATAATTCCCTTTCGGTGCGAACCAAATTGCCATTTAAATGAAAAATTGCATTTATCTGACTCGACAACAAAACCTCTATAACCATTATCATGATTAAAGTTTTTTCCATTGAACTTTTATGTGCCATCTCCCTAGGGCTTTAGATCTCACCCGCTTGTTTTTCGTGACATTTGGTCATCACTAGGTGGCGCTATAGACATGAATGCAGGTAAACATGTGTAACATCATATCTTCTGAACAACGTGTTTGATTTCCATGTAATTTGGGTATAATGATCTTGCAAGATAGGCAAAGAACTGACAAGATTTTGGTGGTGTTGGCGAATCATGAAGAGTCATTTTTGCATTTCAAAATAAGATTTTGTTTTCACAAAAATGGAAATTTGCTTCTTAATCAGGGAAAAGTAATTCTATTTTGCTGAACATGATGTAGCATTCCTAGTGTTATAACTTACATCTCTTGTGAGCCAAATGGCCATTTTTTTTTAAATATATGAAATTCTCATGACGAGTCCAATATCTACATTCATTTTTTTTTTTTTTTTTTTAATCAACTTCGACACTAGTCTGGAAGAGATCGCCAGGCCACATCTGAGGATTTTGCTTCATCAGTAAATGTAAATGTTTTTAGCACAATTTATTGACATTTCATCTGTTTATGAAGTTTATTATTGTCAGACAGACAAAGGACTGAAAGTTTTGTTTTTTGTTGTTTTTTTTTTTGATTGAAATTGAAGGACCACCTCTCATACGGATTTTGCAGCCCATCAACATAATGGTTGATTTATATCTCATTATACATTCTTTTTTTTTTCAATTACTAATTTTATTAACAGTATGGTTTTAAAATGGATTGAAAGGACATTGGTGCTGTTAGTGCTGGCATAATATTGAGGCCTGTATGTTGACTATTCTGGTAATAAAACCAGCTAAACATCAGTGGATGGTCAGTATGGAGAATTTAAGGATTCAAGTGAGCTTGAAGTCCGGCCATTATATTCTGCTTCACCTTTCAGGCCTCATATTGAGGCCTGTATGTTGACTATTCTGGTAATAAAACCTGTAATGGTTGACTTATTACATAATGCAATTTACATAAGTGGACTAGTACACCCCTTGTGTCAACAAAGTAAACACTTCATTTTCAGAATTAGTGCTATTTCTCTCTCCATTACTGATATAATAATTTGATCCTGTTCCCAAGTCCATTTCTTTAGTCTCTAGTGGCTGTGAAGGCTGGGCTTCCAGATGTCTGGGGATGCATTCTGGCCAGTTTTCAATGAATAAAATCACAAATTATCACTCAGTTAATGCTCATTTTTTTTTGTTTTATGTGAAGGTCCCCAGATTTTATTTGAAACTCGAGATGTGAAATTGCACATACCTTCGCATTTTGACAGCATAATTATAAATCTTGATAACTATTTCTTGAACTGAAAAAGTAGAAAGATTTTTGAAGTGAAACTAATACATACCTGCTATATGGCACATCCCACCTGGGAAATTTTTACATGTATATCTAATTGAAGTAATCCATTGGAGCCACTGATGATTTTCCAATAATAGAGAAAAAAAGCAACTCCAAGTAGGGATGACACTTTCATTCTGTATATTTCACTGTTAGTTATAGCATCTTCAGCAGTGAACAAAGTTACAAACAGCTCCATACGCACAGTATATACAAGGCATAATGTGATCTTAGCCAATACACATTTATGAATAGGTGAGCTAGTAAATTATGTCAGGTAGGTTGGACGGATATTAAAATGCTGTCATTTTCAGAAATTTGTTAAATGTTAAGCGATGACCTGACAGCGATATACAAATGGTGTGATTCAGGTAATACAATACACACTCTAATTGATGAAAACAATACATAATCTTCTTATCTGGCAAGAACTAAGTAAACTGCACAAATGAATAAAGTATGGTGATATAGTGAGTATGTACCTACATTGAATATTTGTACATGTCATGAAGTTTGGATAAGGACTGTCATTTTAAGATAATATAGGTACATGTATAATTTTCTTGGCAATTCACATCAGAATTGATGGAGTCCTACAAATGTTGTAACTCGCTTGTTTCATAATTGTAGTATATTCCCATGCGAGTTACAACAATTGTGGAGTGTGTATTGTAACACCTGAATCACACCATTTGTAGATCTCTGACAGGTCATCGCTTAACATTTAACAATTTCTGAAAATGACGGCATTTTAATATCCGTCCAACTTGACTGACATAATTTACTGGCTTATGGTAATTCCCCTAATAATTCGATCACCGGAAGTGCAACAAAAATGGTTTATATATGAAAATATTCTTGATGGCACCAGCAAAAAAGTGTCACATTTTGTCATCATATGGGTTTTCTTCAATTTGAGTGAAGAATGGGAACCGAGTTGTAAAGTGAACTTCATATGATTGAATTATTAGGGGAATTACCGTACCTATTCATAAAATGCGTATTGGCTAAGGTCACATTATCAGTGATGTAAGTCTTCCGGTTTTTGCCGGAAATCCGGTTTTTTGTTGAAACTTGGAAAAAATTCGGTTTTTGTAGAAATTTAGATTCTCGTCCGGTTTTACCAGGAAAATGATACTTGATGTCGACTAAATCGATATTTGAGCGTTCAAAAACGCATTTTTTACCTGATCTTGATAAAGTATGTATTGTTACCATTTTTAATCCTCAAAATTGGATCCCGATCGTCTCTAGCGAAGAACCGACGTAGTCGCCATTTTTATAATGATTTTTCCGCCACGTGATACGGGAGACAACTCGGGAGACAACTAGAGTTGTCTTCCCTGTAGTACTGGCGCTCAAATCGCTAGCAGCCGAAACTATTATGGGATATTGCGTGGCAGTCTGAAGTGAAAATTGCGCCTTTTTGGCCGGAGTGAAAATCATGAGCGTGTTACATCGCAGTGCCGACATAGACGTCAATGAGGTGGATAGGAGTATCAAAAATAAGTTTCGTTGGTCATGGCTGGAGGACAACGACTGTCACGGGGATCGATCACCTTTCAGACTACATAAGGATAGGGCGCAATTAGGGCGCATTTAAGGCGCAAATGGGGCGCATGAATTGAGACAGCTAGGGCGCAATTGGGGCGCGCGCCCTATCTGCGCCCCCAACTTTGCCATTAGACTCAATATGGCTAGGGCGCAAATTAGGGCGCGTTCCAAATATGTTAATTGCGCCTTATATGCGCCCTATTAGAGAATAGGGCGCAGTTGGGGCGCAGTCTTAGGGCGCAGATAAGGCGCAGAAAAGGCGCAGTTGGGGCGCGATTAGGGCGCACTCTCAGAATAATAGCATGAATGTTGTACTGATAGGGCGCAGTTAGGGCGCATTTGGGGTGCAGTTAGGGCGCAATTAGAGCGCAGTTAGGGCGCAGTTGGGGCGCAGTTAGGGAACAGAACAGTATACATGCCATGCTAACCATGTTCTACCCTCAGTAAATAAAGTTTATCTATCTATCTATCCATCATGTACATAAATTGAAGATATAAGGTGAAAGATGATTATTGGCATCTAACTAGTCTAAATAAATCTAATTTTGCTGTGCAGGTACATATTATTTTCATCTGCATGTACAATGTGCATTCATGGTTAGAATTACATTTATTAGAAAATATATGTGCATGTACTACAGTCAGCTGTTGTGGAATTGGTACATTAGGTCATCTGACACTGTCGCTCACTTTTTCTTGAGTTTTTTTCTTCAAATTACTTCTGCACATACCTGAAACCCTTTACATCATCCACTATCCACAAAACAGAGGTATAACACTCACCAAAATCTTGTTAGATGGGCATGAAATCTTCAAATTCAAAATGGTTCTTTGAAAACCAACATGTCTGCCTTTCTTTTGTTAATATCAGCCAATAAGATAAAGGTCATGTGACAGTTTTGACTAATCAGATAACATGCTATTGTGCAGATAATAGGGCGCAGATAGGGCGCAGTTGGGGCGCAATTAGGGCGCACTCTGAGAATAATAGCATGAATGATCATGTACATGTACTGGTAGGGCGCAGATAAGGAGCAATAGCTTCATCAAGTAAAAGTCAGATTTTTTTGTTGAAATAATGTTATTAAATTTTGTATGAAAGTCCAAATTTTACATTAATGAATTTATAGCCCAGAATAGTGAAGAAAGCAAACAGTCTGAATTTTTGGGAAAAACTTTTTTTTACTAAGACATGCATGCACATGTCTTTAAAATGACACACATGCATATGTGATTACTAGCTAAATGAATGTTGGTGAAAAAAGTTCAGAAGGCACAAGTATACATGTAGGGTTCACTCTGAATTTTAGATAAAATGGTTATGTCCAGAGGGCGCATTTAGGGCGCAGTCGGAGTTCTCGAAAAAGTAGTTATGTCCACAGGGCGCAGATAGGGTGCAGTCTGAAGTTTGGAGAAAACATCAATGTCCACAGGGCGCAAGTAGGGCGCAGTCTGAATATCAGAGAAAATTTCAAACTAAATAAGGCGCAGTTAGGGCGCGCGCCCTATCTCTAGCTTCTAGGGCGCATTCCTGAAGGGCGCAATTAGGGCGCAGCAGGGTGGATGGGATGAAGAAATGGGGCGCAATTAGGGCGCAGTAGATAGACAAGGCGCAAGTAGGGCGCAATTGGGGCGCAGATGGGGCGCGCGCCCTAAATAGGGCGCGCGCCCTATTTCCGTGAGGGGAAACTCAATTTGCCAGGTTTGGCTGAATGTACCATTTGTAATGATAGAGTACATTACGGCAGCTCAGGAAAAAAATCTTTACAAGCTCACGCAAAATCGGCAAAGCATCTGTCAATGTGTGATCCAAATGTTCCATCATTCCATACAGGAGTCTCTGAATAAATTTACAGAAATTAATTTTCAAAATAAGTTTGCTTATTTCAGAATCAGAATGAGGGTGTATTATGAAACAGGTTTTGCTTGAAAAACAACACAAAAAACGTAGTGGCTTGCCAATCATATTTTCTTATTTTATTTGCCAGAAATTGGCTCGAATGCATCTCCAGCCATCTAGGACCCCAGAGCTTCCAGGGGCCTAGGCGGCCCCTGGACCCCGGCCTAAAGTGTTAGGATAGTATTTTCAGGTTTTTTGACAAAAGTCCACTTACATCACTGCATTATGCCTTGTATATATACTGTGCATATGAAGCTGTTTGTAACTTTGTTCAATGCTTAAGATGCTGGAACTAATAGCGAAATATACAGAGTTAAATTGTGATCCCGGCTACTCGGAGTTGCTTTTCTTCTCTATAATAGAAGTAAAATGGTGTGTTTTGGTGCATTTTGACAGAATATTTAGACTTTGAAGATATGTAACGATGCCCCAAAATGAACTGAATTTTCCATGTTATCTGTTTGTCTGTCTGTCTGTCTCTCTGTCTGCCCATCTTTCTTGTCATACCACATAGGCAACTGGTGATGGATCAGAAGCCTAATTAATGAAATTGACTGACCTTCACCTGTTTCATCGAGGTCAAATTTATTATTAGAAAGGAGTGAAGATGGGCTCTCCAAATTCATCATACTTGTGCAATTGGTGACGGACTACAAGCCTATCCCAGTTGACTGAACCTATTTTCTCAAGGTTAAAAACTTTATATTATGATATAACATGAAATATAGCTAGGCATTCTAAATTGATACCACATATGCAACTGATGATGGACCTGAAGTCAATGAATAGGACTGACATTGACCTATTTTCTCAAGGTCAAAAACTGTATGTTAAGTCACATGTTAACTGCCAACATACACTCCAAATCTATTTGTTGTGGCTGTGGTTGTCTTTCAGAACAATCTAGCGAATTTTGCATATATGTGTTCCAACAGCCTCAACAGCCCGCCCCCTGTACAGACCTTTGGTCTTTGGTATATGTTGGCATATGTGGGAAGTTGATGCTGGGTGGACATCGGGACTTACAGGTTAAATGTCGTCATTTTCATCTGACGACGATACAGCTCACCAATCCCCAGTGTACGAGTTGTCACAGCGAATCAGCTCACCAATTACCAATATATGAGTTGTCAGAGCATTTCCATCATAGCTCTAGATTTGTATCTATATGCCGGTGCTAGGGGCCGTGTGGTCATATCATCCAAGTTGCCACATGAACAGGTACAATAAAAGCGTACCTGAGATACAACACATATCATGAATCGTTAGATTCTTGGTATGTGCTTTAGAATAGGTTAACCGGTACACTATGCTGAGAAGTCATGTGGCTATGCCAGTATGTCGGCACCTCTTCCCACTTCCTTTATATGTGTTGCAATTCAACAGTAACTTAAATTATGCTGTATAGGCTGAGATGTTGAAACACCCTCCATTTCCTAGCTCTGACATACTGCATCACTGTCGAAATATGGGTACCATGACAGAGTGATAGCTAGATCACAGTCAGTGAAGGTTCCTGATTTACATTGAATGTCATTATTGCCTAAGTAGTATTAGCAGCATTTTACAACAACAACAACAATTCGCTGACTTACAGTGAAAAATTATAGTGAAAGGTATTTATTTTTTGTTGTTTGGCATTTTTATTTGCTGGCATTGTTTTAGATAGAATACAGCAGCCTAATTCATACAATCAGGAATAAGAAGGGGGTAAAAGTCTTTATGTTCAAACTTTCATAGGAAATATAAAAGTGGCAATTTGACATTTTATTTTTATTAGATTTTTTAATGTCGGTGGGCCCATGAAATGCAAAAGAAAGTTGGTGTTGCCTCACACTGGGTTTTGGCCATTGGTGAAGAAATCCCTTCTCAGAGGCACTACTACCAGGGATGATTCCGGATTGCTCATCCCCCAGGGGTATGTGCCCCATCCTCTGTCCCATCCTAAAAATAATTGCCAGAACTAATAGGGGTTGTGCCCAAATTGGGGAGATCTAAAGCCCTGTGAGTACCAAATTATGTGTTACAAAATTATCTGGGGAAATGCTCTTCGCCCGTGTTTCACACGAGCTTTCATTATTATTGTCTCCTACAAATCCTTTCTCAGGTCATTTCTGATCACAAAACAATTGATATATAGTCTTTTTGAGAAGTATGTGTATATATTTATATCGGTACCATGAAATGTTACCGTTCACGTGTATATTTTCCCGCCAAAACAAAAAAACACGGGGTCAATATCCGGGTACGATGTCTTCGTGCCAAATGGATATGCGTAAATGGTTCTCGTTTTCAACATAAAATTGCCGGCTTTAGCACGTGTGTACCTCTTGCATGGACAATTCAAATACATGTACACATTAAAACAAGTCTGGTCAACGATAATTGCCATAATCATTTCCTGCCATAGAAGATTTAATATCAACGACAGCCATCAAATACTGCGGAGGAAAATATAGCTTGAATGTTTACTGGGAGGAGGGGGTCGCTCAATTGTTTATTTTTCAACAACCAATATCCAACCATCCTCTTTTCTCGTTTCGTGTAAATGAACTTTAGCGACTCCTGTCTTGATTTTTCTCCACGTCAATATCAGGTCACAGAAGATTTAATTAGAATCAACGACAGGCATCAAATACTGGAGAGGAAAATACAGCTCGAATGTTCATGGTGCAGTTTTACTCTGATTTATTTTTCAAACACACTTCTTTTCTCTTTCCTATTCTTCGCCCGTGTTTCTTCCAAATTCAGGTGTACTATAAGGTAAGTGCCTGCGGTGATGATGAGCTAATGTAAGGTAAGTGCGAACGATGAAAGATGAACTGGTAGTGGCCAACCTCAAGGAATTCCCAAATGGAGAGAATTTGGAATGCCATTATGAAACAGGAGTGTGGATTACGGACCTTTGGAAACTCTCAATAGACGACGGCTGCCCAATGAATGGCAAATCTGAAGCATTTAATCATGGGGTATACTTTTCTGTTGTTTTAAATCTATTACTATTATCAAATAAATATCGTCGAATATGAAATTCTCTCCTCGTAAATAAAAACTATGATAATTGTACAGAAAAATAAGAACCTTAGAAAAACCATCGAATGTCCGACATCTGCAGGGATGAGATTGTATATCCAATATATATATATCTGATGAGCGTTATTATCGACAATAGCGCCACTGACGATATCGTCAATCAATGAAAGAGCAGGTGCACTTTTTCCTTTATGTTCTCAGTTGACTGTCGAAGTAAATTAAATAGTATTCCACAAGTTTTTCGGGATCAAGGTCGTGGGGCTGGAGTCACGGTTTATGCTTGATGGAGCCAAAGCTCTGTGGGCTGACGGAGGCCAATCTCCATAGACTTGCAGAGTCGCAGCTCCGTGGACAGAAATCCAGATTGTAATTACAAAAAAAAACAACAAATAGATGAAAGGCTTTTACTGCCAATCATTAAATATGATTGGTCTCTTGATGGGGCTAATCATGATTATTTGCCATTTTAATGTGCATATGAAAGAGGCTTGAACTACAATTTTGAGTTTCGTTAACAATAACATACTCGGATTATACCATCTTGCTGTAAACGACATTATTCTCAAATGCTGCAGATTATCATTCTAATTTGCTCAACCTTGGTGTTATGGAATTACAAACTCTCAACATCCATGGCTGTCTTCACAAGTACCGGGAATGGGGGAAGATTCCAATTTGTCATCTTTCGCTGACCACCACGAATGATATACATTTATTACTTACCTTAATTCATAGACCGTATAGTTAAACGAATGCATGCAGTTAGTAAAAGATTTGCAGGAAATATAAAAGGGTAAAATTAGCTTTCGCTATGCCATGCAGTAACATAATCTCGGAAATACTAAAATTGTAAATTGGAGGTTTAACTCTAACACCAAGAAATATAATATGTTCAAATATTTCAACTCGAACAACAATAAAATTCAATTGAAACAAGAAACATAACATCGGCAACGCGTCTCTCGCTATAGTGTCTGAAATAAAATAAAAAAATAGGCATGAGATTAGTTCGGCTTTATTCCTAAATATATGCATAATACTGAACATTTGTCTAATGGGGAAATAAACGTGTGCGAGATAACTTTACTGACAGCACAGATAAATATATATTCTGGAAATTAGGCTAACTTTTTCTTTACATCGTATCACCCAATCTTATAGACAGGTTTACAGTCACCTACGTGACGGATCATATTGCGGGGTGCAAATAAAATACAGATCTAGAGTTGGAGAAATAATATACCCCCTTTTTTTTCCAAGAGAAAACCAAAATGTTAAATTGAAACCCGAGGGTTTCTATGTTGCTTTGGAAGTAACGCGGACCTGTGAGAAAGCATTTTTTCGTGCAGACTTCACGAAAGCTATCTTTAAAGATTTCTTTCAAAATTTGATTTAGAGTTTTTCACCAGCAAGAGGCAATTGAAAGGGGTTTCAAATTAACGTTGCAGTATCATGGGTTTGTGTGTTAATGTGTGGCCCCTGTTCGTCCTGTAAATTTCACAATACCCTCACTCAAACTTGTTCTATCTTGGCTTTGATTGCTTTTCCAGGTGGCGACAAAACACTGAAGCCGTGATGGGGACAAGTAGGCCCCTAAACAGAGAAACAGTTCTATCATTGTCCTTCCATATATCATCCGTTTATTGAACAAAATCGCAGACATCGGACACACCACTCTAGGTTTTACAGAATGCACTGAATTACATGTATATAAACAATGCAAAGCACATGGCTAGTTACAATAAATTCTATAACATGGGAAGGCCTCGCTGCGGGAAAGTAGAGTTTACCCGGCGCATTTTATAATAGTAACATCGGGATGGCAGATGTCTGTATGTTGTTCATTTCTGCTCGCGAAAATGAACATGCGAAAACGAACGTGCAAAAATGAACGTCGGAGTGCATTCAAAAATGAACGTTCTAGTGTTCATTTTCTGATGCTGCTCTGTTAAATGAACGTCCTGACGCATGCGGAAATGAACGACCTCCTGTTCAAAAATGAACACGTTCGCGTCAAAACTTTTGACACGCTCCTTGTTTATGGCGCAACCTTGCTGAAGGACATTCTTCTGCTGCTGCTACTCTGATGACAATTACATGTAATTCGGCAACCGGCTTCCGGTCAGTTACATCAGCACATGTTATCTGACCGCATTCCGATTTCCCCTATCAGCCAGGTTGGTCTTCTACCGAAAACCATTCATATAACAAATGAACAAAGAAGTCCTTTCATCTCGGGTGTTTTCATCGAGGACGCCATATAAACTAGCTTCTCTCTTCACCTTGCAACCGATTTGAATGTATCGGTTTGGAACAGATGTCAAGTTGTTCAGTGATCGACGTATGTGTGATGATATACGATCTCTCAGGTTATTCAGCTGTTCCAGGTGTCAACCCATCGTTTCACGTAAATCTTTCTTCCCTTGTCTGAAAAAGGATGGATGGATGGATGGAGTCGTTGTACACTCCGTCGCTTTCCGATGGGTATAGAGACCAACTCTGATGTTGCATTTCCTGAGCTGGTTTGGGCACTGCTTCGTTGTTAGGAGACTGTTTTTCAGCCTGTGACATCAAATTATAACCTGCAGTGATCTTAGATGACGGCATATACTTCAGGTGGGAAACTATTGTCCATGTCTTTGTGCAGCTATAATGGGCTCTCAAGTCTAGTCATATTTTCTCCCAGACTTCAGTAGTGTGTGCATTGTCGTGTAATACATGGAGTATTAACCGGAGTTCGTCATCCCAGCATATCTACAGGTTTTACACTTCCGGAGTTTGTCATTAAGTACCAGTCAACTTATGATTTAGGATCCCGGGAGTTCGTCAACCCAAATCTGTCCAACATGAATGACAGAGTTATGGGCCCTGTTAGAGCTCTAGCATACATGCACGTGTTGTTCTAATAACAGGGTCGGTTCCTCTTTTATTAGCAGGAGATATAAAATATGTTCTTCCTGGCTTTCCAATACTCTCGTTTGGCATACACGGGCGTACCTGCAGAGGTAATTTCACTCTCGTAGGTATTGGTTCATCAGATCAGGGCTGTACTGACATCCTGATTCCTTTGGACTGTTATTTCCGTGGACGACGTTTGAGGGCCGTAATCTTGAGGTTTGCAATACGTTTGTCAGTCACCCCCTCTGGGACTGGACGCTGTTGAGACGGGTTTGCTACACCCTGGGATCGCTGGTGGTGTCCAGGCCGTTAATGAGCCATCGATCTATATGCACTAGACCTCCTAGTGATTTTACCAACTTTTAAAATATGGTGAGTGAACTTGCTCTCCCCAATTTCAAAAAAAGGGGGGGGGAGGTTTTGGTCTACTGCCTGGCAGCTTGTTCACTGAGCCCTCTTATCGAGGCCAGGTGATTATATCGATAAGCTCATCTTACATGCATTTATGGCACTCGATTACCTCGCTGACTCCTGTTTTCCACTTCGCCTATGCTAGAGATTCCTTTCTGTTTTTCGACCACTATTCCCTCCGTCCGGCTATGATATTCTAGCAATAAGGTTGAGAAGGTAAGATTTACAGCGCAAGAAATATGAAAAATTTGAAAAGCATTCTTCCTATTTTTAAGCTTAATCTTACCTTCACATTCCGTGATGGCCCTCCCAGCCTCCCCGCTGATTGGTTATTCACACTGCGTTGAATAGGAAGAAGGAAGTGACGTGATCAGACAGATTGGATTCTGGGTACTCGCACATGGGCATTGGGAAGCACAGGGACTATTTTTGGTTCTGTGGTAATGTAATTACAATAGGGCAATTGCATAAGAACACGATAGCAATAAGGTATGTGAAGGTAAGTTTAAGCTTAGAAATAGGAAAATTGATTTTCAAATTTTTCATATTAGTACAACTTAGCAAAATATATTCGCCCCAAAATCATACAACAGTTATATCTCATAACACAAGATGTATGTAACCAACGATCCCCTTAAGCCAACGATATAATAGGATATCTGGCAATCACCAATTTGATGAGTCAATTAACCAACGATATAATAGGATCTCAAGCAATCGCCAATTTGATGAGTCAATAAGTAACCAATGATATAATAGGATCTCAAACAATTACCAATTTGATGAGTCAAATAATCAGCGATATAAAACGGATCTCGAGCAATCACCAATTTGATGTGTCAATTAGCCAATGATATAACAGGATCTCTGGCAATCGCCAATTTGATGAGTCAATTAACCAATGATGTAATAGGATCTTGAGCAATCACCAGTTTGGGGCATCAATTAACCAACAACATAATAGGATCTGGGGCAGTCAATAATTTGAGGAGTCAATTAATCAATGACATAATAGGATCTCAAGCAATCACCAATTTGATGAGTGAATTAACCAATGATATAATAGGATCTCGGGTAATCACCAATTTGATGAGTCAATTAACCAATGGTATAATAGGATATCAAGCAATCGCCAGTTTGATAAATCAGTTAATCCGTGGTACAATAAGATCTCGAGCAATCACCAATTTGATGAGTCAATTAACCAACAACATAATAGAATCTTGGGCGATCGCCAATTTGAGAGATCAATTAACCAATCTCGGGCATTGGCCAATTTGATGAGTCTATTAACCAATGACATAATAGGATCTAGAGCAATCATCAATTTTGGGCATCAATTAACCAACAACATAATAGGATCTGGGGCAGTCAATAATTTGAGGAGTCAATTAACCAATGACATAATAGGATCTCAAGTAATCGCTAATTTGATGAATGAATTAACCAATGCCATAATAGGATCTTGAGCAATCGGCAATTCAGCGAGTCATTTCCAATGTATGCTTCAATAATATAGGCAGAATTATTTGACTGATGTGATGGTATCATTGCTATTTCACACCCTGGCATGTACATATCAGATATTTCCATGGATGTCCCTAATACTATACATGTATTGTCACCCACCAATTGTGGATTGGTCTGTGATGACCAATGTTCTTAAAGAAGTAATGGGCTTCTCTCAGTATAAATTTTGAACAAAAGTTTCATTCTGCCCACAGTTGTCATGATTGGCACTACCATAAATGTCTGGGTAGTAAATTTCGATGTGGGCCTATGATTCAACATTGAGGAATATTTTTAACTGTTATGATAAAAGGCATCATAACATGGTAAATATGCATCAACATGTACTCTATTTTGTATTTAAAGAAAGGACCATTATACTTACATTGATGATAATTATGGCAGCTCATGATAATTATGTGAAGTTGGACTTGATTTCACGATAATGGGAAAGACCTGGTGTGGTGGAACATAACTTGCTGTTATAAGTGAGGCATTTTCCAGTCTTTTTTACAAGGGGGCCCTCGGTGGCCGAGTGGTCTAAGGCGCTTCGCTGGTGACCGCTATAGCCTCACACCGCTGAACCGGCACGGGTTCGAGCCCTGCTAGTCCATGTGTGAAAGTTTGTCAGTTACTTGCCGAAGGGCGGTGGTTCTCTCCGGGTACTCCGGCTTCCTCCACCAACCAAACTGACTGTCACCATATGAGTGAAACAAACTTGAGTGTGACATTAAGCTAAGTTCCCTCCCTCCCTTTTTTACCCCTCGGCCATTTTGGCCTCGGGGTATTGTCGTCGCCATGTACGTCCGTATGTCCGTACGTCCGTCCGTCCGTCCGTCCGTACGTCCGTCCGTCCGTCCGTTACCGCATTTTAGGCAAAACCGCTTCAGACACAACCACCAAATTTTCAACACTTATTTATATAGTGCTAAGTCAGACGCCTATCGAAAATGGCTTCCCTCGGCCCATATTTTACAGAGTTCTGCCCCTTCACAGATTTTTTAATTTCTATTTCTGTCCTATATGCCTGAATGTAACCAACTATATCTGCAGAACTGTGTTCAGTATAGCTACTATATTTTGGAAACTTGTTTATATTGTTGTATTCTACAAGCCAACAAAGGATTACTCGCCTCGGCTTATGGAGTTATGCCCCTTTCGGATGTAATAATCTTCGATTTTGTTAGTTGTAGCTGAATGTACAAGTTATATCTGCAGATCCGTGTTCGGTACAGCTTATTCGTCTTGGTTCTTATTTCACAGAGTGCTAAGTCAGACGCCAATCGAAAGTGGCGCCCCTCGGCCCATACTTTACAGAGTTATGCCCCTTTACAGATATATTAATTTCTATTTCTGTCCTATATCCCTGAATGTAACCAACTATATCTGCAGAACTGTGTTCGATATAGCTACTATATTTTGGTTACTTATTGTTGTATTCTACTAGCCAACAAAGGATTACTCGCCTCGGCTTATGGAGTTATGCCCCTTTCGGATGTAATAATCTCCGATTTTGTTATCTGTAGCTGAATGTACAAGTTATATCTGCAGATCCGTGTTCGGTACAGCTTATTTGTCTTGATTCTTATTTTACAGAGTGCTAAGTCAGACGCCTGTCGAAAGTGGCACCCCTCGACCCATATTTTACAAAGTTATATAATTATATAATTTTTCTATTTCTGTCCTATATGCCTGAATGTAACCAACTACCGGTATATCTTAATCATCCCACATAGAACTATCTCTTCCCCAATTCACACTACACATGGGTCTCAATCACTTGGGGAAAGCCGAGGGGTTTTGATTAGATCAATCTCATGTTACAAGAAGCCCTGGTTATATTCTAATGGGCATGGGATCTGTGTTGTTTGATAAAAGAACTGTTGTTAACATTTTCTGGTGTTCTTGCAGGGAATGTCCAAAAGTCCAGATGTGACATCAGACCGAGAACCTGGGAATGTGTCTACGCTTAAAACTCAACTTGGCCTATCAAAGCAGAAAAATGAGGATTTAATCTCTGAGGTGAGTGACCACATTATTGTACTTTAGTAGCCCATGTAGAGTTATGCCCATGGTCATGATGGGGTACAGTCCTGTTGAACAGTTGATTGATACTATTGTATGGTGGACATGATCAATCCGTGACTTGCACATTATTGGGTAAACAAGGAGAGTCTATCTTTGACTTCAGCTGATCAGCTACTGGTTCATATATTTTCACTTTTACCTAGGAGTAGGAGAATATTTTGAACTGGTAATATTTGCCAAATTATACATTATTCTAACCATAATGATAATTTTTTTCTTTGAATGGTTGGAAAATATAGTACATATATGTAAAATATGTTCGTTTATATCACAGGCTCAAAATAATATGCCATATTGGGCAAAGTGAAAATATACGAACCAGTAGCTGAGCAGCTGAAGTCAAGGGTCACTGCACAGGCAGAGTATTCTTTATTTATGAATAAGCAAGTGGAAGTCCAAGATTGGAAGCTGTGGTTTGTGTTGTACATAACCATGTATCCAAATTGTCACTATGATGTAAAGAAGTTTTGGATGAACATTGTCATATGCCAAAGCTTACATATCATGTTACAAGTCCTTAAGCATGTTTGATAATTCTATCAAACGTGTCAAAATGATTAAACAACAACTGTTTGAATTGTGTAATGTAATGAACATTTTGTCAAAATACATTTGAGATCTCATATAAAACAGCTACTGTACATGTACATGCCTTTTTATTTGCAGGACATTATCTTTTACAGTTTTCACTGTGAAGGGTTTTCTGCAAATGGGTCATTCCATGAAATGGGGGGTACCAAAGTGTGACATGCAAACCAATTTTGAAAATATGTAAATTCATGGCTATACTAAGTCAGGGATAATATTGATATACAGAGATTCGGAAAACATAAGAAAACAGATAATATTCCATAATTTGGGAGGAAAATAAAATAATGAAGTTGCACATCGTGACATGTAACGAGGACACCAAACTATATGCAAAATTCACCACTTAACACATTAATTTAAGTGTCAAATAGAATGAAAACATGATCAAAAATGTTAGAATATTTAATCCTATTCTTAGCATATTTAGCGGCATCGACTGCCTCAATGAAGTGGCGCATGTAACATGGACACAAAAATGGCTTCCATCAAACTCTGGACTTTTACCATCAAACTGATCGTGGCACATGAATATTTTATATGTAAGACTGGTCTTAATTTGTCTTTCTTCTGGAATCAACATTTGTTTGTCACATATGTAACGAAGTAGCAAACGTAACTGTTGAGGATGCGAAATAGCACGATACTTCTTTCCCGCTTATTCTATGCAACTGCCTCATCATACGGCCCCAACTCTAATGTGGCTCAACATTAGGCCTCTTGTTTTGTGGGACAACAGGCGAGTGACAATCACTCTCCTTATTATATCTCCCACAACTATGTTGGGGGGAGACATCTAGTGTTTGTGCTGTCTGTCTGTCTGTCCGTCCGTCTCCTTTTTTTTACCCCTCGGCCATTTTGGCCTCGGGGTATTGTTGTTGCCATGTACGTCCGTCCGTCCGTCCGTTAACGCATTTTAGGCAAAACCGCTTGAGATACAACCACCAAATTTTCAACACTTATTTATCTAGTGCTAAGTCAGACGCCTATTGAAAGTGGCTTCCCTCGGCCCATATTTTACAGAGTTCTGCCCCTTAACAGATATATTAATTTCTGTCCTATATGCCTGAATATAACCAACTATATCTGCAGAACTGTGTTTGGTATAGCTACTATATTTTGGAAACTTATTTATATTGTTGTATTCTACAAGCCAACAAAGGATTACTCGCCTCGGCTTATGGAGTTATGCCCCTTTCGGATGTAATAATCTCCGATTTTGTTATCTGTAGTTGAATGTACAAGTTATATCTGCAGATCCGTATTCGGTACAGCTTATTCGTCTCTGTTCTTATTTTACAGTAGTAAGTCAGACGCCTATTGAAAGTGGCCCATACTTTACAGAGTTATGCCCCTTTACTGATATATTAATTTATATTTCTGTCCTATATGCCTGAATGTAATCAACTATATCTGCAGAACTGTGTTCGCTATAGCTACTATATTTTGGAAACTTATTTATAGTGTTGTATTCTACAAGCCAACAAAGGATTACTCGCCTCGACTTATGGAGTTAAGCCTCTTTCAGATGTAATAATCTCCAATTTTGTTATCTGTAGCTGAATGTACAAGTTAAATCTGCAGATCCATGTTCGGTACAGCTTATTCGTCTCGGTTCTTATTTTACAGTAGTGCTAAGTCAGACGCCTATCGAAAGTGGCCCATACTTTACAGAGTTATGCCCCTTTACTGATATATTAATTTCTATTTCTGTCCTATATGCCTGAATGTAACCAACTATATCTGCAGAACTGTGTTCGGTATAGCTAATATATTTTGGAAACTTATTTATATTATTGTATTCTACAAGCGAACAAAGGATTAGTCGCCTCGGCTAATGAGTCATCCGTTTTCGGTGTCCATCTGTCTGTCTCTTTTGTCTGTCTGTCCGTCCGTCCCCTTTTCTTGTCTGCAAGATACCTCGAGAACTACTGGACGGAATTTCACCAAACTTGGATGGACGCTTCATTGGGATGGCCCCCTCATTTGATTAGGTTTTGGTGTGTGTGCGTGCATTCATCAGTGTCCGGTGTCCGTCCATCTACTTGTACATGAATATACAGACCTTGTCTGCAAGATATTTTGAGAACTAATGGACAGAATTTCACCAAAGTTGGATGGAAGCTTTATTGGGATAGTCACCTCATTTGATTAGGTTTTGATGTGTGTGCATGCATTCATCGGTGTCTGTCCGTCCGTCCATCTACTTGTACATGTATATACAGGCGTTGTCTGCAATATATCTTGAGAACTACTTCATCAAACTTGCAGAGATTCATACTCGTCGTCTATAGGGGCCGTTATTCGGCCCCTATTATTGAATAAAAAACTAAATTTTAAGCTGTGTTTATTCAATTTTTGTTGTTTTTGAAAGAAGATATTCAATATTTTGAGAAAATTCAATTCGAATGGCTTTAAAAAGCGATTATGAATTGAGTTTTCTCCCCTGTTTGTTTTCGCTGTCGGGTGCGGAAAGTCAAGAACAGTTACAGGAGGGAATTAACCTCGTTCTTGACTACTAGAAGATAGCTTCCGGTGCAGTAGAAGATTTGCTGGTACACAATGCCTATTTATCTTCTATGCTGGTGTATTTAAGGAGAAGGGCCTTCATTCCTTTTATGCACGATTACACACCGGAAGCAGTAAAGAGAAGCCTACTAGAAACAACTACGGCTTCCTCTTTACTGTTTGGTGATGCTGTTGCCGAGGTCCGACCTGAAATGGATCAAATTGAACACGACAGGTCAGTGGCTTCCGGTGCTTTGACCAAGAGACCAGCGGCTTCCGGGTTGGGTCCCAAGGTGAAGAAGACCAAGAAGAACTCGCCTGGTTCCAAGGCTATTAAGGGTGCTTCCGGTCAGCAGCAAAGCCAAGCGCCTGCTTCTTTAGAGCCAAGATTATCTAGCTTTGGCCATAAGAAGCAGGGTAAGGGAAAGGCAAGCAGTCAAAGAAGAATACCTGATGTCTCGGGCCATACTGGGTGGCTTCCGGTATGGCGGGAACAACGAGACATTCTGCTCCGGTCCCGCCACAACAAGACCTTCCGGTAGGGGGAAGGCTTCAGTTATTTTGGCGGAACTGGATAAGGATCGGGGCGGAACCGTGGGTCATTCGAACTATCAGATACAGCTATCGCCTATTGTTGGACACGCTTCCCCCCTTGACTGCA
The DNA here is from genome assembly GCA_036873755.1 of Hanleya hanleyi. Classification (NCBI taxonomy): domain Eukaryota; kingdom Metazoa; phylum Mollusca; class Polyplacophora; order Lepidopleurida; family Hanleyidae; genus Hanleya; species Hanleya hanleyi. The sequence continues at coordinate 27,135 of JAVTVY010034855.1, read as the reverse complement.
TCTCCCCTTCCTTCTCGTATTCCATTACGAACGGGTCATCTATCAGCAATACAATCCTCTGTGGACAAGCTGATAGAGAAGGCATCAATAATAGAGCTTCCGGTTTGGGACACAACACCCGGGTTCTATTCGCCGGTCTTTCTGGTCCCCAAGAAAGACACATCCGAGATGCGCATGGTTATCAACCTCAAGCGCCTCAACAAAGACTACCTCACTCCACCGTCACACTTCTGCATGGAGTCCTTCCAGTCTATCCGGTCGGTACTCAAGCAGGGGGAATGGCTGACCTCTCTGGATTTAAGGGATGCATATTTTCATATCCCGATACATCCAGAGGACAGGAAGTACTTAAGATTCATGGTCGGCAAGCGACGCTTCCAAATTCAAGTGCTTCCGTTCGGCCTTTCTACTTCCCACGAGTGTTTACATCAGTGGTACTATTCCTGCACAGTCTAGGTATAAAGTACCACTATTATATCGACGACTCCCTGCTAAGGAATGCCTGCAAAGAGCAGTTTATCCTAGACACGCAGTTTGTCTTAAGGATATTGACTTCTCTGGGTTATCTGCCACACGAAGAGAAGTCAGAACTGACGCCTTCGCAAAGGCGCAAATTTCTGGGGGTGGAATACGATACGCTTTTAGCTCTCGCCAAACCCCCAGAAGATCGTTGGCAAAAGATAACAACGAAGATACCTCAATTCCTCAAGTTATCTCAAGCCAGGGCTCTACACTTTGCTGCAATAATTGGCCTCTTGACGTCAACACAGGACGTTACCCCAAGAGGGCGGTTGCAGATTCGTCCTTTAATGATTTACTTCAATCATCAATGTGTCGAAAGGCAGTTGAACCCGAGGATACCTGTCACGCCTCTTGTCAAACAATGCCTCCAATGGTGGCTGGATCCACTCAACGTAATGCCGGGTGTGTGCCTACTTCCGTTTCGTCCGTCACATCACCTGTTCACGGGCGCATCTATGGAAGGTTGGGGAGCCCACCTCGAGTCCAAGTCGATATCCGAGTTATGGACAATCGAGGAACGCTCGTACCATATCAACATGTTGGAGTTTATGGCAGTGACACATGCCATCCGCACGTGGGTGAGCGTATTGACTGACAAGAACCTGCTAGTTGCGACGGACAACACATCAGTCGTGTCCTACATGAACAAGCAGGGGGGGGGGGGGACGAGATCTCCGCAATTACAAAGCCAACCGGAAATCTTTTTCGGTCTGTGTTGGGACAACAACATATCAGTGTTGGCCAGGCACATCCCGGGAGTTCTGAATGTCTTAGCGGATTCGCTTTCACGACGGAATCAGATAATTCCCACAGAGTGGCAACTTCACCCAGCCATACTAAAACAAATAGCTCATGTCTGGGAGATGCCACACATAGATCTGTTCGCCACTCGGCACAACAATCTATTGCCCCTGTTTATGTCGCCGGTTCCGGATCCATCGGCATATGCAGTGGATGCCCTATTGCAGGACTGGTCAAGGATGGTAGCATATGCGTTCCCTCCTCCAGCTATCCTAGCGAAGGTACTCCGGAAGATCCACGAACACACTTTTGTCGTCTATCTAGTTGTTTCGTGGTGGCCAGCAAGGCCGTGGTTCCCGGACTTACTGGATCTTCTTGTAGACGTACCGAGACAACTTCCGGTATGGCACTACCTACTGCGTCAGCCCGGAATGTCGATATTCCACAGCCAGCCAAGACTATCTCATTACCACGTGTGCAAGTGCTCAAAGGACACTTCGCTCAGGCGGAATTTTCAACGGAAGTTGGGCGCCGAATGGCACAATCAATTCGACCGTCCACTTCCGCTGTACACATATACCAATCAAAGTGGGCAGTCTTCGATATTTGGTGTGGAGAGAGGGATATCAATCCATCCAGAGCCACTATTCCTCAAGTAGCAGAGTTCATATTACACCTGTTCCAGGACAGGGGCCTGGTACCTGCTATGGTCGAAGGGTATAGGGCAGCCATTACTCAACCTATTCTTCTGGGTACTGGGATTAATCCTTCGACTGATCCAAATTTATCTGCACTAATCTACAGGTCGGTCAGTTTCTCCGAAGTTGCCGAAGTAGGACTTAGCCCTCATACTTCGGCAATTAGGGGTTGCACCATTCGAGTCTATTGATCTCAAAATGTTATCTTACAAAACTTCGTTTTTGTTGGCTCTTGCCTCGGCAGCTCGTGTGTCAGAACTGCATGCGCTCGATAGGAGGAACGTCAGACACTCTTGGAACTGGAGCAATGTAGTTCTCACAACAGTTCCTGAGTTTGTGGTCAAGAATCAAGCTGTCTACGATACTATATCTCGAGAGTTCACAATTCCAGCCTTATCTGATTTCCTTTTGTCCGGTCTTGAATCAGACATGTTGATGTGTCCGGTTCGTGCACTTGCGTGTTACCTGAATCGTAGTTACAGGTTTATCCCTTTTGATCCTAAAGCCAAACAAGAAATAAGCAAAAATACTATTTCAAGTTGGCTCAAAAATACGATTCGACTAGCGTACTCCACGGCTACGGATAGAGAAGCCGCGCTTGTAAACGTTTCAGGTCACGAGATTAGAGCACTAGCGGCATCATGGCCTCTATGGGCTAATAGATCGGTGACTGACATTATGAGGGCGTGCTACTGGAGGTCAAACACGACATTTGCCTCCTTCTACCTCCGGGACATGACATTAGCATGTGACGACCTCTATTCCATCGGCCCACTTGTAACAGCTCAGCGGGTTTCTATGGGACTGAGGCCAGCAAGATAAAGATCGGACTTAACAGTTTTTACCCTGCTTGCTGGTGAGTGCATTTTCCTCTCGTTCCCTTTCGGAAAAACGGGTTGGGGGGGGGGAGGCGGGCGTATATGCGACTCGACCTTGAAGTCAGAGTAGCGACAGGGGTTCCCTAGATACCACAGGCATATAGGTTACTGCTGTTGTGTGATCTCATGGATCCTCATTGAGGTAGAAGATCTTTGATTTCTACTCTGCACTAGTCATCCTGCTCACGACTTTTATCACTTTCCACGGATTGTATCAGTTTGCCCGCCATCCTTTCTGTGGCATTCTATGCAAAGAGTGGAAGTGAGGTAAGTTTCAGCGCAAATAACAAAAACATTTCACAGGTAAATTTTCTGTTATTAAGCTAAAACTTACCTCACTTCCAGTGATGCCTACCCACATTCCCTCTGTGATACATCTTGACCGTGTATCTCAGTGGAAACAAGAAGAATGAATTGTGGGTAGTGAGCAGTCAGGTGACTAGCAGGGAAGAGAACTGTGTTATTTAAAATTCTTACTAGATGATTTCATGTGGAACAAGAAATGCAAAGAGTGGAAGTGAGGTAAGTTTTAGCTAAATACAGGGGTTTTTCTAGCCGTTTTTTCATCGTGGTTACCACGATGAAAAACAATATATATTGAGTTTTGCAGAAAAATTTCAAATTGAGTTTTGATTAAAAAAATTGAGTTTTGCAATTTTTGCTGTTTGTGCGCGAAGCGCACGAAAAAAAATTTGAGTTTTCCCACAACATACCAGTTGTCAGTTGATAGGTTGTTTCGCATGACCCGCCCGCATCAATATTTTGGATACAAATAATGCCGCATGTATTTTAATTATCAGTAGTTATTGTTCGTAAAAGAAATAAGTAAGCAAATCTAAGTAAAACGAATGAACCTTCACAGCGCGAGTCAGCGCGAAGGCGACTGAAGAGCCGCCATCTTGGTTCACATTCTTTGGGAAAGCCGTAGTTCAAAACGAGGCACAGTCCTTTTCTAGCGAGGATTCCCTCGTGTCAAGCACGTGGCAGTAAATTTTAACTCCGGCACTTTTGACGGTCGCGTACCAAAGCCATCGTGGTTTCAGTTTATGGATCAGTTGTTTACTCATCAACCAATTCATTTAACCATCCATTTATCTGATGAAACGCTTTTGAGGGAAGTGGTCGAGCGCTTCAAGTCTTCACTCCCGACAACAACAACAACAACAACACAGACTGTCGACCAATATTATACTCGTAGCTTGAGGACGACGGACATACAAAATTCGTCGCCGTGGACAGAGAATCCATATCTTCAATCAGTGTAAAAGAAATAAAAGAAGATTTCAATAAGAGGGGACTCCTGATGTTGAAAATTCGGGTAATAAATTCTGCAGTTATCTTTAATATTGATCACAAGTAAGAGTTTTTTCCCTTGATTTCTGTTTACACAATGTGTGTGCATTTGAGTTTTACTGTCTACCATAATTATTTACATAATGTTTCAATTAAAATAAAGCAAACTTAAAATGTCTCTTTAAAGAATAATTATTTCATAAATATTTTTTTCTGGCGATATTTATGAGAGATTTCAGTGTATAAATCTGTACAATAGGAATGTTGCCAGGTTGTATATTCGATCACAGTCTTCTCTATTAATGGTAAAAAATTTAGCTTCAATAATTAATAATTATAGCATCTAGCATGTATGTTTTAATTAGCATGAGGTCATGCTAAACAACCTATGGTTTCTGAAGAAGTTTCGTAAACATATGATCAAACATATGACTAACCTCAGTTCTGTAATTGGTGCGATGAAAAAGTTGGAAAAATTGAGTTTCATCATTTTTTTGATGAAAAAGGCAAAAATATTGACTTTTCAAAATTTTGAAATTGAGTTTATGAACAATTTTGGGCTAGAATAACCCCTGAAATAACAGAAAATTTACCTGTGAATTTTTTGTTTGTTACAGTTAAACAGCTATAACGATTGCAAATAAGGGCCAACTCGTCAAGTAAGATGACTTTAACTTAATCGATGACTCGCGTGTAAAGGTGAAATTGACAATGCTCATTGAATGGGAGATGAAATCAACAAGTGGCAACAATTACGGTGACAGAACCATTTAATGGCTTAATAGAGGGGGAAAATTATTTTATCGATATCTCTGAAAATATCATGGCTACAGTCTTAAAATTTCATATGCAAATACATATATATATTCTCAATAATACGTAAAAATAGTGGGGATTGGATGAGCAGTTTAATAATGGGATGAAAAAAAGCTGAAAATTTCCTAAATCATAAAAAAAATCATAATCTTTCTCCACCCGTTTTTTGAGATGAAGTTTCTGTTACTTCATGTAATGACCTGTATTGCTATGCAAATTTCCAGTTGAAATGCCCAATAGTTTTTACAAGCCACACCGGTTCTCGTCAGATCACCGAAGTTAAGCAGCGTTGAGCTCGGTCAATACTTGGATGGGTGACCGGGTGCTGTACTGACTGGGCTGATCAGTGTCCAGAATAATAGGAACTGTGGACACTCTCGTGTTCTGGCACATGTAGGCACCGTCGTGATATGACTGAAACAATGTTGAAAACGACGTTAAAATCCTACTCACTCACTCACCTTACAAGCCAACAAAGGAGTACTTGCCGCGGCTTATGGAGTTCTGCCTCTTTCGGATGTAATAATCTCCAATTTTGTTATTTGTAAGCTGAATGTACAAGTTATATCTGCAGATCCATGTTCAGTACAGCTTATTCGTCTCGGTTCTTATTTTACAGTAGTGCTAAGTTAGATGCTTACCGAAAGTGGCTCCCCTCTGCCCATATTTTACAGAGTTATGCCCCTTACAGATATATTAATTTCTATTTCTGTCAAATATGCCTGAATGTAACCAACTATATCTGCAGAACTGGGTTAGGTGTAGCTACTATATTTTGGAAACTTATTTATATTGTTGTTTTCTACAAGCCAACAAAGGATTACTCGCCTCGGTTTATGGAGTTATGCCCCTCTCGGATGTAATAATCTCCGATTTTGTTATCTGTAGCTGAATGTACAAGTTATATCTGCAGATGCGTGTTCGGTACAGCATATATTCATCTTGGTTATTATTTTACGGAGTGGTAAGTCAGACACCGATCGAAAATGCCTCCCCTCGGCCCATATTTTACAGAGTTATGCCCCTTTACAGATATATAATTTTCCTATTTCTGTCCTATATGCCCGAATGTATCCAACTACCCGTATATCTTGATCATCCCACATAGAACTATCTCTTCCCCATTTCACACTACACATGGGTCTCAATCACTTGGGGGAAAGCCGAGGGGTTTCGATTAGATCAATCTAATGTTAAGAGTATGGCTTTGTATTTGTAAAACTGTCAATGCCCCCAACTGAAGAACCAAGGTCAATAACAGGTTGAAAATTCAGTGACAACGTACTGGTATAAATGGGAATGTTATTTGCGCTGAAAACTTACCTCACTTCCACTCTTTGCATTTCTTGTTCCACATGAAATCATCTAGTAAGAATTTTGAATAACACAGTTCTCTCCCCTGCTAGTCACCTGACTGCTCACTACCCATAATTCCTCCTTGTTTCCTACTGCAAGTGGGTCAGGAAGTCATTTTGTTCAGCTCCGTGAAAATTGCCTATTTCTATTGAAATCACTAGCAGTTGTATTACCTCAGACGTCTGATATTCTTCAAGAAGCCCTTTGGGAAGTATTCTTTATGTTATCAGCAAAATTATGGCTCCAAATATGTCTCAAATGTCATGTACAGTTCAGACCAGCTGAAAGGTTAGTGTTGGCACACCAACAGCACGCAAACGAAGCGGCCAACACAAAGGTATAGCGCGCCAATGCCCATGATTATCGGCTGGCCATTGTTCTAACTCTGTTGAATGTAGTCTGTCGACATGATTGAACACAGGCCGCGCGCTGTCAGCACGGTCAGACAATGGCTGAAAGCGAGCTGCAGGAGTAAGAGCCCGCTAGTGAGGTCTTTGTTAGCGAGCGATCGTTCACGCGAGAGAGCTCAAGAAAATCAGTTGGGAGTCCACGTGGCGTTAATCGGCACGAAGCTAACTGTTGGCACAGAATGTCTGCCTGTAATTCATACCTATTAAGTAACATCAGGTATATGAATTTGTGTTACCGACGAACACGTGGACCTCGATCAAGCGTATTTGCATTCCATCTAAAAATTTGTAAAAGGAAATAGATTTAAGATTTATTTAATCATAAACACTGCTTGCAAAATGGATTGTAATTTGTGCTTCGTCGGTCACCTGCTTTCAAAGTTGACCCAGACTTGGGCGTCTCACGGAATAGCGTTTCTGGTATTAAAGAATGGGTATTTGTTTATTGGAAGTTTCATCTTACGGCCGCTTCTCATACAGATGCGCAAGTTCAAGTCATTCGTTTTGATATATTCAAAAATTCTTGCAAATTGTGTTAATTTTGACCATTCAAGAGTAAATGCCCGGGATTTTACTACCGGATTATGCAGTGTATAAATATTTAATCAGTGGGACAAGAACCGATGAAACGAATTATGTAATACCCGTACCTTTTTACTAGAAATCGGTTGATTGATTTGATTGAAGTCTGGTAATCCCTTTCTGAGGATTTGTCACCAATAAAACAGAACTCACTCCTCTGTGAAATAGATCAACCCTCATGAAATCTGGCGTCTACACACAACCCAGCTATCCAGACGAACTTTGCTACAAGTGTTGGATGCTGTCTGAACATGCTTAATATAGCCCTGCGCGACCAGTTTGACCCCACGTGGCTTTTCGCGGGAAAATGAGAACACGTGTTTGAAATCTTGCAACATATTACTGTGCAGAAGTTATATTTTACTGAACCGACAGTATGATTTGGCAGGAAGAAGACCGACTGATGGGAAAATCTTTCACTTTAAGTTATAATCCATATTACTATGAAAACAGTACAGTCGACGGCAGTTCAATACGATTTCACTTGAGTACATATACGTATATCATCGCAGGTTATTCATGCACAAATACATGAATGTACACGTTTAAAGTCTGCGGCGTATTCGTTTTGATCAAATGATAGATGAAACGAATTAGTATGAGGACAATCCGTCTGGGATTAATCTGTTATTATTTTGTTGTTTTTTTCTAGCCCTGCCGCTGTAATGTTAATACATCCCGCTATGTTGTGTTAATCTTCGGGTTAATTTGCAAAGGACCATTGATAGCGGGAGATTAAACTGACATAAATACTTGTTAATTCTTATTTCCTCCTCGGAAGTTATATATTATTTCGTGTGCAACCTTTAACAGTCGGGCGGTAACGAATAAAGAGCATATACAATTGGAGTATTTGTCATTCTCTGTAAGGGGCTAATTGATCTTTTGAGTTTCTGTGTATATTTTGGTTAGGCGGTTGTAACAAGACAGCCAAAGAGACAACTAGTCTGACCGAGCACTGCATGTTGCCCCGATTATGATCTCGACTCGCCCGTGTGTCTGAATTTATACGAAGCTGTAGCCATTTGAAATGTTACGTTCAGCCGTTTTACTGGCCATTCTGAAAGAGGAGGCGGCCTTCGCAATTTGCACACACCAACGTTTTATGAATTCTGATAATATATTTAGGCATACTTTAAGCTATCTTTGGCGAAACTTTTTGTTAATGAAGATTATTCGTAGTCTCAACCGAATGTTCACAAGACGGCCGAGTTTCCTTGGAGCGCAAACAAAAAATGATAGATAAACATTTACAGCATTCTTATTGAAGAAGTCAAATCTTCTATATATTTTTTAATTACTTAGCCAGTAATTTAAACTGTAGAATAGATTGTGTTCTTGCCGTACACCGCCAGAGGGGAACTCTTTGAAAACAATTCAGTTTTAAGTGGTGACGGCTGTTAGCGCGCGATCCGGCAAGCACGCCAACGGGGAGCCTTTGTTTACCGCCGACATGCTCACAATGGTTCAGTGGTTTGACCGGACTATATTCTACCGGCGCGTGGCGGCAAGGGTCACATCATGGGGGGTGTAATAAGTCTTGGTGATTAGGCCAGCACGTTGGCGCGCTATCGGTGCGTAAACGCTGTTCACTAATTGGAAGATTAAGCTGGTCTGAACTGTATGTCTTGTGATGGTGGCAAGCCGGTATATGACCTACATTCCACGTGTCCGCAATGTCTCCAGGGAAGAGTATGTACCTGGGATACGGCCTGTGAGAAATGCATTGTGTGAGCGCCCGGCATATTTCAAATCTATCTGGCCTTTTCACTGGCAGCTATTGAGGAGAATAAAGCCGTTGTGTCTACTAATCTTGCCAGTGAGACTTATGTAGCTATGTCTCCCCGATCTAGCGTGGTCGAGGAGACTAGGGGGTTTGTTGATTCACCAGCTCGGTCTACTCTAGTCAGTTTGTTGAATGTAAATAAAGATAAACAAACGCCCCCTCCCGCTCACGATTCTTCCATTTCAGACCAGGCGAAGGGTCATTCAGGTAAGAAACTGACCTGGGTTGTACAAGTGGAAGGGACTATCGAAGATGTGGAATCCGGCACTACTACGACTGGAGGTCGAGCTTCCTATCGAGCAGACACCTGGATACGACGAAGAAGGGAAATCGATAACGGAGCCAGGCTCAGCGTTGGAAAGCCAGTCAATTCCGATCTCTCGATCGGAAGTGACTTATGATTATGAAAACTTGGGCAGTACTGGTGAGGCGCCTAATGTTAAATTTTCATTTGGTTCCGGGATCGAGAGGTTGCCTTCCTCAACCCCGTTGAGGCCTGGACTTTCCGGTCGCTCTATAACATCTACTAACACTGGAACGACTGGTTTGTCTAACTTCTCCCGATCTGCTTCCGGTTTCTCTGATGGCCTTCCTCGTCCCCCTGCCGAAACGTCTGTCACTACGAGCCTTCTGGGCCACCAGAGATTGAGGTTCCCACAACAACGGCAGTATGGTATGTATGCAGGTACCTATGATATGCCAAATTTTTTGCCTGCCTCTGAGATGCGGTATAGAGACCCCTCTCAAGTAGACCAATTGATGTGGCATCCGGTTGCGGGTTTGTCTTCGCCCTTGCGTGGCTTAGCACAAATTCCTGCTTCCGGTGGTATTCGGAAATATTACGATTTTATTGCGGGTATCTATGACTTGATTCCTGACATGCAGCTTCCGGTCCCACATGCGGGGGATATCGTAACTGAGTCGGGAGAGTCGAATCGGGTTACGAGGTCGGTATCCACGCTTCCGGCCTCAACTGCTATACACTCTATTTGCCACTTAGAACATTATGTTCAATGTTCCATAGAACATTAGCAGAACCCGCTACGCAGGAGGAACGTGCAGCCAGGCTGAGACCTAGAGCTCGCTTCCGCCCTGCAGGATCTTCTGGTCCGTTCCCAGTACAGAAGCCGAACATTAGATCATATGGCGTACATGATTCACCGTTCAGCTTCCAGTCTGCCGAGGTGAACGGCGATTTTCAGTATTTGTGTCCTTCAAATACCAAATTGCCTAGTAATCCTGATGTTCCGTTTACGAACAAACAGGCCTCCGTACTAGAGGAAACTGGCCGACATGGAGTGGCGATCACAAATCATTTGGACTGGTTTCTTAAAGCCATTAAGGATGGTTTGTTTTCGCTGTCGGGTGCGGAAAGTCAAGAACAGCTACAGGAGGGAATTAACCTCGTTCTTGACTACCAGAAGATTGCTTCCGGTGCAGTAGAATATTTGTTGGTACATAATGCCTATTTATCTTCTATGCTGGTGTATTTAAGGGCCTTCATTCCTTTCATGCACGACTACACACCGGAAGCAGTAAAGAGAAGCCTACTAGAAACATCTACGGCTCCATCTTTACTGTTTGGTGATGCTGTTGCCGAGGTCCGACCTGAAATGGATCAAATTGAACATGACATGTCAGTGGCTTCCGGTGCTTCGACCTAGAGACCTATGGCTTCCGGGTCGGGTCCCAAGGCGAAGAAGACTAAGAAGAACCCGCCTAGTTCCAAGGCTGCTAAGGGTGGTTCCGGTCAACAGCAAAGCCAAGCACCTGCTGCCAAGATTATCTAGCTTTGGCCATAAGAAGCAGGGTAAGGGAAAGGCAAGCAGTCAAAGAAGAATACCTGATGTCTTGGGCCATACCAGCTGGTTTCCGGTATGGCGGGAACACCGAGACATACTGCCTCCGGTCCCGCCACAACTAGACCTTCCGGTAGGGGGAAATCTTCAGTTGTTTTGGCGGAACTGGATAAGGATCGGGGCGGAAGCGTGGGTCATTCAAACTATCAGATACGGCTATCGCCTATTGTTCGACACGCTTCCCCCCTTGACTGCATCTCCCCTTCTGTCTCGTATTCCATTACGAACGGGTCATCTATCAGCGATACAGTCTTCTGTGGACAAGCTGATAGAGAAGGCTTCAGTAATAGAGCTTCCGGTTTGGGATAAAACACCCGGGTTCTATTCGCCGGTCTTTCTGGTCCCCAAGAAGGACCCATCCGAGATGCGCATGGTTATCAACCTCAAGCGCCTCAACAAGGACTACCTCACTCCACCGCCACACTTTCGCATGGAGTCCTTCCGGTTTATCCGGTCGGTACTCAAGCAAAGGGAATGGCTGACTTCTCTGGATTTAAGGGATGCATATCTTCATATCCTGATGCATCCGGAGGACAGGAAGTACTTTGGTCGGCAAACGACGCTTCCAAATTCAAGTGCTACCGTTCGGCCTGTCAACTTCCCCTTGGGTATTCACACGAGTGTTTACACCAGTGGCACTATTCCTGCACAGTCTAGGTATAAAGTACCACTTTTATATCGACGACTCCCTGCTAAAGAATGCCTGCAAAGAGCAGTTAATCCTAGACACGCAGTTTGTCTTAAGGATATTGACCTCTCTGGGTTACCTCCCACACGAAGAGAAGTCAGAACTGACTCCGTCGCAAAGGCGCAAATTTCTGGGGGTGGAATATGATACGCTTTTAGCTCTCGCCAAACCCCCAGAAGATCGTTGGCAAAAGATAACAATGAAGATACCTCAATTCCTCAAGTTATCTCAAGCCAGGACTCTACGCTTTGCTGCGATAATCGGCCTCTTGACGTCAACACAGGACGTAACTCCAAGAGGGCGGTTCCAGCTTCGTCCCTTAATGATTTACTTCAATCATCAATGGGTCGAAAGGCAGTTGAACCTGTGGATACCTGTCACGCCTCTTGTCAAACAATGCCTCCATTGATGGCTGGATCCACTTAACGGTATGCCGGGTGTGCCCCTACTTCCGTTTCGTCCGTCACATCACCTGTTCACGGACGCATCTATGGTAGGTTGGGGAGCCCACCTCGAGTCCAGGTCGATATCCGGGTTATGGACAATCGAGGAACGCTCGTACCATATCAACATGTTGGAGTTTATGTCAGTGACACATGCCATCCGCACGTGGGTGAGCGTATTGACCGACAAGAACCTGCTAGTTGCGACGGACAACACATCAGTCGTGTCCTACATCAACCAGCAGGGGGGGGGGCGAGATCTCCGCGATTACAAAGCCAAGCGGAAATCTTTTTCCGTCTGTGTTGGGACAACAACATATCAGTGTTGGCCAGGCACATCCCGGGAATTCTGAATGTCTTAGCATATTCGCTTTCACGACGGAATCAGATAATTCCCACAGAGTGCCAACTTCACCCAGCCATACTAAAACAAATAGCTCATGTCTGGGAGATGCCACACATAAATCTGTTCGCCACTCGGCACAACAATCTATTGCCCCTGTTCATGTCGCCAGTTCCGGATCCGTCGGCATATGCAATGGACGCCCTATCGCAGGACTGGTCAAGGATGGTAGCATATGCGCTCCCTCCTCCAGCTATCCTAGCGAAGGTACTCCGGAAGATCCACGAACACACTTGTGTCGTTTATCTAATTGTTCCGTGGTGGCCAGCAAGGCCGTGATTCCCGGACTCACTGGATCTTCTGGTAGACGTACCAAGACAACTTCCGGTATGGCACAATCTACTGCGCCAGCCCGGAACGTCGATATTCCACAGCCAGCCAGGACTGTTTCATTACCACGTGTGCAAGTGCTCAAAGGACACTTCGCTCAGGCGGGATTTTCTGTGAAGTCATGTGACGCAGTCAGTATGTCGGCACCTCTTCCCACTTCCCTTAAATGTGTTGTAATTTCAACGGAAGTTGGGCGCCGAATGGCACAATCAATTCGACCGTCCACTTCCGCTGTATACCAATCAAAGTGGGCAGTCTTCGATATTTGGTGTGGAAAGAGGGATATCAATCCATCCAGAGCCACTATTCCTCAAGTAGCAGAGTTCTTGTTACACCTGTTCCAGGATAGGGGCCTGGTACCCGCTACGGTCGAAGGGTATAGGGCAGCCATTGCTCAGCCTATTCTTCTGGGTACTGGGATTAATTTCTTCGACTGATCCAAATTTATCTGCACTAATCAAGTCATACAAGATTACTGGTCAGTCAGTTGTTCCGAAGTTGCCAAAGTGGGACTTAGCCCTCGTACTTCGGCAATTAGGAGCAGCACCTTTCGAGCCAATAGAGTCTATTGATCTGAAAATGTTATCTTACAAAACTTCGTTTTTGATGGCTCTTGCCTCGGCAGCTCGTGTGTCTGAACTGCATGCGCTCGATAGAAGGAACGTCAGACACTCTATGGACTGGAGTAATGTAGTTCTCACAACAGTTCCTGAGTTTGTGGCTAAGAATCAAGCTATCTATGATATTATATCTCGAGAGTTCACAATTTCAGCCTTATCTGATTTCCTTTCGTCCGGTCTTGAATCAGACATGTTGATGTGTCCGGTTTGTGCACTTATGTGTTACCTGAATCGTACAGAGGAGATCAGATCGGGTAGGAGGCGTTTGTTTATCCCTTTTGATCCCCAAGCCAAACAAGAAATAAGCAAAAATACTATCTCAAGTTGGCTCAAAAATACGATTCGGCTAGCGTACTCCACGGCTACGGATAGACCCACGCTTGTAAACGTTTCGGGTCACGAGATTAGAGCACTAGCGGCATCCTGGCCTCTGTGGACTAATAGATCAGTGACTGACATTATGAGGGCATGCTACTGGAGGTCAAACACGACATTTGCCTCTTTCTACCTCCGGGACATGACGTTAGCATGGGACGACCTCTATTCCATCGGCCCACTTGTAACAGCTCAGCGGGTTTCTATGGGACCGAGGATAGCAAGATAATGACCGGGCGTACAGTTTTTACTCTGCTTGCTGGTGAGTGCATTTTCCTCTCATTCCGTTTATGGAAAAGGGGGGGGGGGGCGTATATGTGACTCGACCTTGAAGTCAGAGTAGCGGCAGGGGTTCCCTATGTACCACAGGCATATAGGTTACTGCTGTTGTATCATCTCATGGATCCTCATTGACGTAGAAGATCTTTGATTTCTACTCTGCACTAGTCACTTTGCTCACGACTTTTATCACTTTCCACGGATTGTATCAGTTTGCCCGCCATCCTTTCTGTGGCATTCTATGCAAAGAGTGGAAGTTTTCAGCGCAATTAACAAAAAAAATTCACAGGTAAGCTTTCTGTTATTAAGCTAAAACTAACCTAACTTCCAGTGATGCCCACCCACCTCCCCTCTGTGATACATCCTAACCATGTATCGCAGTGGAAACAAGGAGGAATTATGGGTAGTGAGCAGTCAGGTGACTAGCAGGGGAGAGAATTGTGTTATTCAATATTCTTACTAGATGATTTCATATGGAACAAGAAATGCAAAGAGTGGAAGTGAGGTAAGTTTTAGCTTAATAACAGAAAATTTACCTTTGAATTTTTTTTATTTGTCCCAAAGCACAGGAGCATACCAGTGCTGGCCGTGAGAGGCTCGTCTAAATTCCAATTATGGCGAGTATTGAGGCACTCGCCATAATTTGTCCAAATTTTTTTTAGTCAAAGTTCAAATGTGAACCATTTTCACTACCAAAATATTGTTTAGAAGAACGTCCAATTACAGATTAGGGAGACAAAAACTATCAAGGTTCAGAAATTTAGTCACAAGCGTGTCAGTTGTCCCGTTTCATTCCGAAAGTAAAAGCAGTACCGGGTATGTTGTTGTTGTAAATCTACACTTGCCTCATGGTGGAGTTCTGTGCTATTTGCACAGTTACTGGCGGCAATAAGTTCTTGTATATTACTTCATATCCTTTGCTTTATACTGGTGTCAGTTTTATTGAGTTCTGGTCAACAACTTTTCAAATGCCAGTCTCAAAAAACATCGTTTGCAGTGATCCATCACAGAGCAGAGCATATACAAATTCACCAAATTGCGGATTTGAGAAAGATCCGGAAGCGGACTTTGAGAAAAATCAGCGAGCAGACTTTGCAAATAGTTTCGGTAGTCAGTGTTTTTACTTTAATTTGTTATTTATAAATCTAATATGTCAATTATCATCAGCTACAAAAGGAACCATAACTTAAGAAAACCTAATAAACACAGAGCTACAAAAGTGATGTATTGTCATTTTACCGATAATAAGAAAATGTTTTCCTGGCTCTTGGAGTCTAATTTGGCACTATGAATTGGAGTCACTCGCCTAAACATTTTCCAAGGAGAGGGATGGTCACTCGCTCATACTCACCTTACAGCTTTTTGAGGTGAGTGATGGCTAGCTCTCCTGCATCTTCCTCACGGCCAGCACTATAGTTGTATAGTGTATAGTTTTTGACAAAATTACATATGACACTTTTTACATTCTGCGATATTCATGGTCAAGGTCTCATCGGATCGTGTTGTAATCAGTACCAAAATGAGACAATTCAGTGTTTGATGTTATGTTATTGTCTCATGGCGCTCAGTGACATAGTTGTGTTTGAATTGGAAGCGGTATTTTCGATTTTTGGGCCCTGTGTACCTGGAGAACCAAGGTGAATATCAGGTTGCCATTTCAATGACGTCATACCTTTGTTGTGAGGAACATTTGTACAAGATTACAGATTCCTCTGAGATATCGTTTTTGAGAAAATCAAGTGAAATCCTTTTCGACACCCTGGCTTGTTTCCTTATAAAATGACAGTTTTTTGAAAATATTAACAGGGAGATTACTACTCTTTCTTGTTATATAATAGATTGAAAATAAAACTACAGCATGGCTATACATAAGTCTTACGAATACGCTAGTGTCTTGCAGATCTGCTGTTTCGATTTGGTTGCACACCGACGACACGGAAAACGTCATCAGGGAAGAGAAGCCCGAACCTGCTCTTCTGACCTACTTAATTTATTGACTCAGTGTTGGGAATTACTTAAAACACTTACATTCCAAATCTCAGTCAGATACTCTTATCCGTTTAGTCGGTATTCGCAAAATGAATTTTTACTTTGAGAGCTTATAGGTCAAAAGGTCAAAGTCATGTGTCGAGAGAATCACGCGTGACCTAAGACAACTACCTATACGTGTGCCCAATATCTAAGCAATACATAAAATCGTTGAGGTCGTTTTGCTCTGTACAAAAAATTGCTCCGAAAATTGGAATAGAAAAACAAATAGGTATTTCCATCTGAAATGGAAATACCTAATGAATAGGTACATTATTGTCAACAGATATCAAAACACTCGGAAGAGAATTTGTTGATTTGGCACATGGTCATGACTAAACATGACACGGTAACATTTATTCCAATAAAATGTTTATCAGTCAATTCCCTGTTCTGAATCATTTGAAACCCCTGATTACTGTGTGTCTAAACCTCAAGCTATATGCTATTTAATTTAAATCAGGTATTTTGTATCTAATACCGTTTATGCCGGTGCTAGGGGCCGTGTGGTCATATCATCCATGTTGCCACATGAACAGGTGCAATAAAAGCGTACCTGAGATACAACACATAGCCCGAATCGTTAGATTCTTGGTATGTGCTTTAGAATAGGTTTACCAGAAGACTATTCTGCGAAGTCATATGACGCAGTCAGTATGTCGGCACCTCTTCCCACTTCCCTTATATGTGTTGTAATACCCATGGGGGTGCCCTGTGATTACAGTACCGGGTACTTCAGTGATTACAACACAGTCATTTTCGGGATGACTGACTAACTGTTATTACATATTCAACATCAACTTTTTTCAGTAATTGTTATCTACATAAGTGGTTCGTTGAATTAATCACCAAGTTTCTGGCCGATTGGCAATGCTGAACTGCGAATGTTAGATACTGCGAAGAAGGATTGAGTGAAAACGTGTAATCTGTAATGGCCGCCCATTATTACCAGAATAAGACGGCACAGGTTAGTTAGAAAATAGGAAGCATGTTTCAGAAAATGTCAACAATAACAAGTCCGGGTTGACGGTTCAGATGGGTTGCTTTTATTAGCGAATCATGAGAAAAGCTGCCAAAATCATGACCACAGTAACAATTCAGAACTCACCTCCAGAAACAAAGCCGCGACTAAACTACTGCCCAGACTATACATTATAACTAATCAAGCCCACCAAAGTCCATTGCACTGGTCCCTGCAACGCCGTGTGTCCGACACTGCTGCCTTCAATCGTGATTGTCCCGTTGTTGGAACTACATGTAGCAGCCGCACTTAAATACACACAAGGCCAGTCGGGGTATATTCAAATGTTAATTCAGTGCACGGGCATAACTTGATCAGTTCAGCAGAGTTCATTAACTCATTATACGGTAGTAGTGTCGTACTCGTAAATGAAGGTCGGTGAACAGTGCTGTATGTAAGCTCACCCGAACAGGCAATCTTTCAGTCGTTGACACACAGAATAATTCAGTTAGTCAGCATCGTTGGTCAAGCACAATACACTGCCCTTCATGATACACGACATGAATTTATTGGGCCACACTAACCGACTCGGCACACACACTCGGCCACTGCCCTTCATGTTTCACGACATGAACTCACTGGGCCTCACTATCCCACTTGGCAGATAGCTCGTACAAGCCGACACAAATTATAACAGGCGTTACAAATCTAACCCTAACTCCTGTGAGTGATATGATAGGTCTACAGTATTTATTAGTTTGGTTAATAAATTACACATGTTTATGGGATAAACCTTGACCTGTTACAGATAGGTGCACTCCAGTGTCGATTACGAGATAGCCAGGTGTCCACGCAGGATCACCACGAAATCCTCAAATCCGAGTTATCGAGAAGAGATGAGACAATCCAGAAACTACGACGGGATGTTTTAGCACTTCAAGACCAACTAGATGATGCTTTGGTTGAGGTAAGAGATGTTACTGAATGATCCAAACAGTACCCGCGATGAACAGGACTGGCATACTGCAATTTACACGACAGAACTTCCACTCGAGTGGACAAAAATGAAATATTGACAAAATATGAATATCTTCCTTTATACATTTTCACAAACACTATTTGATATCCATGTACGTTTGTCAAACTTTGGAATAGAGTATTAGAAGAACTGGTAACTCCATTGTACTGATCCACAGATATTATTCTCAGTTGTCAACCAGGGGTTGAAATAGTCTCCTCAGACCAAGGGGCTAGGGGCCCTAGATGAAAAAATTGTAGGAGTCAAATTAATTCCTCGGGAACCAATTTTCTTAAATTACTTTTGCCTCTCTAATAAAGGATTATTGATAGTTTAGATTTCTTTGTTACAAAATCCAGCAAAAACAATGATTATTGTTCTCTTTCAGATTTTTCTCAAAATCTGCAATTTTGTACATAATCTTGTGCTCTTATGGTCTCTAATGGATCACTGCAAACGATGTTTTTGGTCCAAGGCAGTTGAAATGTTGTTGACCAGAGTTGGATACAATTGTCACCAGTTTAAACGAATTACGGTAATTTCCCTAATAATTTTCCTTCCAAATTTAATTCGAAAACGGCAGATTTTCCCCTGTCGTGATTTTCTCCATCCTAATAAAACGAAAACGGGAGCATTTTCAATATACCCGTGAAACAATAAATTCGAACACTTCAGTTTTCGTCGCAGAGTTCGTGCCGCTGAAAGTAAAGTGAATATGTTACTAAGAATAATTTGTTACTAAGAATTTCTGTACAACTAAATCGTGACTAACGATATGCATTGACACAGAAATAAAATACAAAAGTTCAGTTTTTATTATTGCGAATTCTCCATATCATAGAACTATAATCGAAAGTCACTAACCGGGTTCTCATCAGTCGGAGGTTGAGGCGAAAATGCCCATCAACTGGCCATTTTGAGGCACCTACTTGATCAGTAGAAAATAATTTAACGGCAATTTGAATGATATTTCCGATGTCTCATATTTTTTACGCAATAAAACCCACCTTACTGACATATGGGTATAGTGCCTAGCACCCCTACTCAAGTAAAGAAAATGAAATATCCCACAGTATTTCTTGTGCCACTGCCCATGCGCGAGTATCCCTAGGCCATGAACTTCCTCTCCTTTACTTCCTCCGTGCTGTAGCGTAGTGCTCAGAAAAAGCTCCAGTCAAAGTGAAGATTTACAGCTTTCCATAGACCAGAGAGTCATCTAAAGTGGTCCAAGTCATCTATAAGACGACTGTTGGGAAGTATTCGTTTGAATTGAACGATATGGCGTCAAAATTATGCTGTATTTGTGGCCAGAAGAAAGCAGATTCTGATCCCCATTCAGCTTGTCCGCCATGCCGTGGCCATTTTTGCGACCAGTACACTAAGTGCAGTGAATGTCAACTTTGGCCAAATGATGTTTTCCAATCTTACCTTGAGGGGGCATATGCCAAAACCGGTTCTATTGTTACTGTGAACACAGGAGTGGATTCTTTTGTTCCTCAACCTTCCCGCTCTCTCGGGCGTGAGACGGTTCAGAGTACTGTGTTGGCAGACCCCCATCAGTACTTATAGGACTTTGGTGTCGCAGGGATTCATAGAAGTCCAAAATTTTGCCACCGGATAATGAAATTTCAGTATTTTTTTTACCTCAATTGAGTTTTTATCAGTTTTTGCCACCGGCGTCCTGATTGCTAAATTGAGTTTTTTTTGTGTTTTTGCCGCCGCCATATGTAATGGTTCTCAGAAAGAGTTTAAAGCTTAGAATAAAGTAATATAACATCGAATTTGACATAATCATTGAACTGTCTTAATTTATTTGAACAAGAATAGAATATTCCATCACCACAAAGTCAGCCTCCTACATTGTAGGGGTGCAGTCTATCGGAGATGGCTCAATTCCCATCTCCTACCGACAACTGCACCCCAATTACTAGCATTGTTTCAGTTATGAAAATATTTTTGTCAATTCAAATAATCCATATCCTTCCTAATTTGGAATGAACGAGATCTGAATTGCAATATTTAATCCCAATCAGGGGTTTTCCCTAAAATGTTGAACAGGCCTCGAAATAAGACAGCACAGGGTGATAAAAAAATTGATTCCCTGATTTTTGGCCCCGGTGATCGATTTTTTGATCTCCTAGTAGATCAACCAGGTAACCAATCGATCACCTAAAACTAGAGATTTCATGTTGTATGAATGGATTGGTTTTTATACGCCCGCCAAAAGGCGGACGTATTATGTGATGGCGGTTTCCGTCCGTCTGTCCGGTTCTCGTGTCCGGTCTATATCTGGGACAGTTTCCTATCTACAGTTCCAATTTTTGGTGAATGGATACCCTACGGGGAGACATGTCGAGGTCAGAGGTCAAAGGTCACTGGCATAAAAAACAGGAAATCACTGAAGTGTTCGTGTCCGGTCTATATCTGTGAACGTTTTCTATCCACAGTTGCAATTTTTTTGTGAGTGGATACGCTAGGTGGAGACGATGTGTCGCGTACCAAAAGTTGAGGTCGAGGTCAGAGGTCAAAGGTCACTGTCGCCTAAAATCAGGAAATCATTGATCATTGACAGTTTTCTATCTACAGTTCTAATATTTGGTAAGTGGATGCCCTAGGGGGGAACATTGTGTTGCATACCAAATGTAGGTCGAGGTCAGAGTTCAAAGGTCAGTGTGACTGAAAAATCAGAAAATCATTAATAATTTTTTTTGAGTGGATTCAATAAGGGGAAATGAAGTGTCGCATACTAAAAAATAGGTCAAGGTCAAAGGTCACTGACCCCAAAATCAGGAAATTATTAAAAATAACATTGTTATTTGTGCTGAAAACTTACCTCACTTCCACTCTTTGCATTTCTTGTTTCACATGAAATCATCTAGTAAGAATTTTGAATAACACAGTTCTCTCCCCTGCTACTCACCTGACTGCTCACTTACCCATAATTCCTCCTTCTTGTTTCCTACTGCTGTGGGTCAGGAAGTCATTTTGTCAGCTCCGTGAAAATTGCGTATTTCTAGCGAAATCACTAGCAGTTGGATTACCTCAGCCGTCTGATATTCTTCAAGAAGTCCTTTGGGAAGTATTCTTTACGTTATCAGCGAAATTATGGCTCAAAATATGTCTCAAATGTCATGTATGTCTTGTGGTGGTGACAAGCCTGTATATGACCTCCATTCCACGTGTCCCCAATGTCGCCAGGGAAGAGTATGTACCTGGGATACGGCCTGTGAGGAATGTATTGTGTGGGCGCCCGGCATATTCCAAGTGTATCTGGCCGGGTCACTGGCAGCTATTGAGGAAATTAAAGCCGTTATGTCTACCAATCTCGCCAATGAGACGTATGTAGCTATGTCTCCCCGAACCAACGTGGTCGAGGAGACTAGGGGGTTTGTTAATTCACCAGCTCGGCCTACTCTAGTCAGTTTGTTGAACGTAAATAAAGATAAACCAGGGATTGAAAAGTAGCCGTTTTACTCGCCAAATGCGAGTAGATTTGTATTTTGGCGACCAGAAAAAATCCTACAGATCACCATTGGCGACAAGCAAAAAAAGCATGGTGATGGTTGTTTTTGTAACGAGAATAGATTATACGTGTTCTACAGCCCGGTGATTTCATTGTCAAGGAAGTCGCCTCAATCTCCGTGCAGTTGTCTTGTCCCGTATGTAACGATACGCAGTGCACACAGGTTCGGAAACCGGCGTTTTCTATTCAAGCCGTATGCTGTTCGCCTGGTTTCCGATAATGCCAAGTGACTGAGCCTCGTTTTCGATTCTATCGAAGTTGACATTTCCGCCATTATTAGCTGCAATCGGTGACGATAGAATGGCATAGCATTATTCATCCTCGCGTTTGTGATTCCTATAACCATGGCAAAGCAGTCCAATCTTATGCAGTTTCTGATTCACCAGCTCGGTCTACACTAGTCAGTTTGTTGAATGTAAATAAAGATAAACAAACGCCCCCTCCCGCTCATGATTCTTCCATTTCAGACCAGGCGAAGGGTCAATCAGGTAAGAAACCGACCCGGGTTGTACAACTGGAAGGGACAATCGAAGATGTGGAATCCGGCACTACTACGACTGTGGAGGTCGAGCTTCCGATCGAGCGGACACCTGGATACGACGATGAAGGGAAATCGGTAACGGAGCCAGGCTTAGCGTGGGAAAGCCAGTCAATTCCGATCTCTAGATCGGATGCGACTTATGACTATGAAAACTTGGGCAATACTGGTGAGGCGCCTAACGTTAAATTTTCATTTGGTTCCGGGATTGGGAGATTGCCTTCCTCAACCTCGTTGAGGCCTGGACTTTCCGGTCGTTCTATAACATCGTTCTATAACACTGGAACGACTGGTTTGTCTAACTTCTCCCAATCTGCTTCCGGTTTCTCTGGTGGCCTTCCTCGTCCCCCTGCCGAGACGTTTGTCACTACGAGCCTTCTGGGCCACCAGAGATTGAGGTTCCCACAACAACGGCAGTATGGTATGTATGCATGTACCTATGATATGCCAAATTTTTTACCTGCCTCTGAGATGCGGTATAGAGACCCCTCTCAAGTAGGTCAAATTATGCGGCATCCGGTTGCTAGTTTGACTTCGCCCTTGCGTGGCGTAGCTCAAATTTCTGCTTCCGGTGGTATTCGAGGTACGGGACCGGCTATGTTACGTATGATGCGTCCTCCTATACGTGCTTCCGGTTTACGACCTCGTATGCCAGTTCACCGACCTTTACAGTGGCCGTGCTCACGGTCATTTGTAGGGTCCCAGAGTGTGAACACACCCCGTCAGGCCCAGCTTCCGGTGCACTCTCAAGTGACGGATCCTACGTTGGCTGCTATTCTGCGCGGAATGGAACAGCAACGTCAGGAGATGAAGGAACTGAGAGAGATGATGACCAGTCAAATAAGGAGCGGTATGCCGCCGCATCCGGTTTTGTCTGAACAGTCTAAGCAACCGGAAGCAAGATTGACGGGGACTATCCCTTCCATTACTCCTCGTTGGCAGGAAGCCCCGGAATCTATGGAAGTGGATAGGGACCAGTACGGTAGCTCGGAATTTAATGAACCTACCAATACTGATCCAGATACTAGGAAATATTACGATTTAATTTTCGGTATCTATGACTTGATTCCGGACATGCAGCTTCCGGTCCCACATACGGGGGATATCGAAACTGAGTCGGGAGAGTCGAATCGGGTTACGAGGTCGGTTTCCACGCTTCCGGCCTCAACTGCTATACATTCTATTTGCCACTTGTTCCATAGAACATTAGCAGAACCCGCTACGCAGGAGGAACGTGCAGTCAGGCTGAGACCTAAAGCTCGCTTCCGCCCTGCAGGATCTTCTGGTCCGTTCCCAGTACAGAAGCCAAACATACGATCATATGGCGTTCATGATTCACCGTTTAGCTTCCGGTCTGCAGAGGTGAACAGCAATTTTCAGTATTTGTGTCCTTCAAATACCAAATTGCCTAGTAATCCGGATGTTCCGTTTACGAACAAACAGGCCTCCGTACTAGAGGAAAGTGCCCGACAAGGAGTGCCGATCACGAATCACCTGGACTGGTTTCTCAAAGCCATTAAGGATGGTTTGTTTTCGCTGTCGGGTGCGGAGAGTCAAGAACAGTTATAGGAGGGAATTAACCTCGTTCTTGACTACCAGAAGATTGCTTCCGGTGCAGTAGAAGATTTGCTGGTTCATAACGCCTATCTATCTTCTATGTTGGTGTATTTAAGGAGATGGGCCTTCATTCCTTTTATGTACGATTACAGACCGGAAGCAGTAAAGAGAAGCCTATTAGAAACTTCTACGGCTCCCTCTTTACTGTTTGGTGATGCTGTTGCCGAGGTCCGACCTGAAATGGATCGTATTGAGCATGACATGTCAGTGGCTTCCGGTGCTTCGACCAAGAGACCTATGGCTTCTGGGTCGGGTCCCAAGGCGAAGAAGACTAAGAAGAACCCGCCTAGTTCCAAGGCTGCTACGGGTGCTTCCGGTCAACAGCAAAACCAAGCGCCTGCTTCTTTAGAGCCAAGATTTTCGAGCTTTGGCCATAAGAAGCAGGGTAAGGGGAAAAGCAAGCAGTCAAAGAAGAATACCTGATGTCTCGGGCCATACCGGGTGGCTTCCGGTATGGCGGGAACACCGAGACATAATGTTTCCGGTCCCGCCACAACTAGACCTTCCGGTAGGGGGAAAGCTTCAGTTGTTTTGGCGGAACTGGATAAGGATCGGGGCGGAAGCGTGGGTCATTCGAACTATCAGATACGGCTATCGCCTATTGTTCGACACGCTTCCCCCCCTTGACTGCATCTCCCCTTCTGTCTCGTATTCCATTACGAACGGGTCATCTATCAGCGATACAGTCCTCTGTGGACAAGCTGATAGAGAAGGCTTCAGTAATAGAGCTTCCGGTTTGGGATACAACACCCGGGTTCTATTCGCCAGTCTTTCTGGTCCCCAAGAAAGACACGTCCGAGATGCGCATGGTTATCAACCTCAAGCGCCTCAACAAGGACTACCTCACTCCACCGCCACACTTCTGCATGGAGTCCTTCTAGTCTATCCGGATGGTACTCAAGCAAGGGGAATGGCTGACTTCTCTGGATTTAAGGGATGCATATCTTCATATCCCGATACATCCGGAGGACAGGAAGTACTTAAGATTCATGGTCGGCAAATGACGCTTCCAAATTCAAGTGCTACCGTTCGGCCTGTCAACTTCCCCTTGGGTGTTCACACTAGTGTTTACACCAGTGGCACAATTCCTGCACAGTCTAGGTATAAAGTACCACTTTTATATCAACGATTCTCTGCTAAGGAATGCCTGCAAAGAGCAGTTAATGCTAGACACGCAGTTTGGCTTAAGGATATTGACTTCGCTGGGATACATCCCACACGAAGAGAAGTCGGAACTGACTCCGTCGCAAAGGCGCAAATTTCTGGGGGTGGAATATGATATGCTTTTAGCTCTCGCCAAACCCCCAGAAGATCGTTGGCAAAAGATAACAACGAAGATACCTCAAATCCTCAAGGTATCTCAAGCCAGGGCTTTACGCTTTGCTGCGATAATCGGCCTCGTGACGTCAACACAGGACGTAACACCAAGAGGACGGTTGCAGCTTCGTCCCTTAATGATTTTCTTCAATCATCAATGGGTCGAAAGGCAGTTGAACCCGTGGATACCTGTCATGCCTCTTGTCAAACAATGCCTCCTATGGTGGCTGGATCCACTCAACGTTATGCCGGGTGTGTCCCTACTTCCGTTTCGTCCGTCACATCACCTGTTCACGGACGCATCTATGGAAGGTTGGGGAGCCCACCTCGAGTCCAGGTCGATATCCGGGTTATGGACAATCGAGGAACGCTCGTACCATATCAACATGTTGGAGTTTATGGCAGTGACACATGCCATCCGCACGTGGGTGAGCGTATTGACCGACAAGAACCTGCTAGTTGCGACGGACAACACATCAGTCGTGTCCTACATCAACAAGCAGGGGGGGGGGGGCGAGATCTCCGCAATTACAAAGCCAAGCGGAAATCTTTTTCGGTCTGTGTTGGGACAACAACATATCAGTGTTGGCCAGGCACATCCCGGGGATTCTGAATGTCTTAGCGGATTCGCTTTCACGACGGAATCAGATAATTCCCATAGAGTGGCAACTTCACCCAGCTATACTAAAACAAATAGCTCATGTCTGGGAGATGCCACACATAGATCTGTTCGCCACTCGGCACAACAATCTATTGCCCCTGTTCATGTCGCCGGTTCCGGATCCGTCGGCATATGCAGTGGACGCCCTATCGCAGGACTGGTCAAGGATGGTAGCATATGCGTTCCCTCCTCCAGCTATCCTAGCGAAGGTACTCCGGAAGATCCACGAACACACTTGTGTCGTTTATCTGATTGTTCCGTGGTGGCAGCAAGGCCGTGGTTCCTGGACTTACTGGATCTTCTGGTAGATGTACCAAGACAACGTCCGGTGTGGCACAATCTACTGCGCCAGCCCGGAACGTCGATATTCCACAGCCAGCCAGGACTGTTTCACTACTACGTGTGCAAGTGCTCAAGGGACACTTCACTCAGGCGGGATTTTCAACGGAAGTTGGGCGCCGAATGGCACAATCAATTCGACCGTCCTCTTCCGCTGTATACCAATCAAAGTGGGCAATCTTCGATCTTTGGTGTGGAGAGCGGGATATCAATCCATCCAGAGCCACTACCCCTGAAGTAGCAGAGTTCTTATTACACCTGTTCCGGTATAAGGGCTTGGTACCCGCTACAGTCGAAGGGTATAGGGCTGCCATTGCTCAGCCTATTCTTCTGGGTACTGGGATTAATCCCTCGACTGATCCAAATTTATCTGCACTAATCAAGTCATACAAGATAACTGGTCAGTCGGTTGTTCCGAAATTGCCAAAGTTGGACTTAGCCTTGGTACTTCGGCAATTAGGGAAGCCACCATTCGAGCCAGTAGAGGCTATTGATCTCAAAATGTTATCATACAAAACTTCGTTTTTGTTGGCTCTTGCATCGGCAGCTCGTGTGTCAGAACTGCATGCGCTCGATAGAAGGAATGTCAGACACTCTAGGGACTGGAGTAATGTAGTTCTCACAACGGTTCCTGAGTTTGTGGCTAAGAATCAAGCCCTCTACGATTCTATATCTCGAGAGTTCACAATTCCAGCCTTATCTGATTTCCTTTCGTCCGGTCTTGAATCAGACATGTTGATGTGTCCGGTTCGTGCACTTCCATGTTACCTGAATCGTACAGAGGAGATCAGAGCGGGTAGGAGGCGTTTGTTTATCCCTTTTGATCCCAAAGCCAAACAAGAAATTAGCAAAAATACTATCTCAAGTTGGCTCAAAAATACGATTCGGCTAGCGTACTCCACGGCTACGGATAGACAAGCCGCGCTTGTAAACGTTTCGGGTCACAAGATTAGGGCACTAGCGGCATCATGGCCTCTATGGACTAACAGATCTGTGACTGACATTATGAGGGCGTGCTACTGGAGGTCGAACATGACATTTGCCTCCTTCTACC
>JAVTVY010034854.1:0-13815 GCA_036873755.1 Hanleya hanleyi | reverse complement strand
GTATACTTTTGGTATATCGTTATGTTTGCTTGGAAGACAAATACCTGTCTCTCTGAGAAACGTTTTGTGATTGTAAAATAAATCTTCCAGAGTAAATGCAGTTTGAGGGTAAGTAGACATATTTGATGACGATATGTTTACACTCAATTCTTCAACCAGCACCTGGTAATAGTAATATTTACCTATGAATATTATATTATTTGGAGCTTTGTCTGCTGGGACTATGACGAATTTACTCTGGAGATTTGCTAGAACTTCTTGCGAATTGGGGATTCTCAGTACTTATTTTGCCTGGGGAAGGGTACCTCTGTCAATATGGCGGATTGTTTCAACGACCTTGCTCTTGGTGAGGTCCAGCCAATCAGCGAGCACTGTAAGTTCAACTTTTTCTCGCTTAGACCAATCAATTACGTACTGTTCCAAAGCAGACAGGACTATCTTCTGGTCAGCCTTCAGATTTATATTTATCGGCTCTCTATATTTGGGTCCCTTCATCAGGAGTAATCTTAGGTCTTTATGAAAGACCATATGAAATCAGGGAAATCTCCTGGCTCAGATGGCCTCTCGGCTGAGTTTTATCGAGCATTTTGGGATGATATCGACCCGTTTCTATTCAGATCTTTAAACTATGCTTTTGAAACCGGATCACTCTCTACTTTTCAACAGCAAGGTATTATCACTTGTATAGGCATACCCAAAGAAGGTAGAGATAGAAAACTCGTAAGTAATTGGAGGCCGATAACGTTACTGAATGTTGACTTCAAAAGTTGTTCCTTGGCAATTGCCAACAGAATCAGAAAAGTTCTCGACTCCATAATAAGCGAAACACAAAAAGGTGTTATGAAAGGGAGATTCATAGGTGAAATAACTAGATATAGATAACTAGATTCACTATGTCGTAAATATATAGATATTTACGACATAGTGAGCTCTACAGAAGAGAATAATATTCCTGGCCTACTATTTCTTATCGATTTTGAAAAGGCCTGTGATAGCCTAGGCTGGAATTTTATTATAAGGACCCGTGATTCTTTTAACTTCGGAACAAGTGTCATAAAATGGGTGGAGATCTTTCAAACAAATCCAAAAAGCTGTGTAACTAATAATGGATATCTATCGGAGCATTTCACTATAGAACGGGGTTGTAGGCAAGGAGAACCCGTTGTCTCCTTATTTATTTAGATTGGCTACAGAGATTTTGGCTATTAAAATAAAAAAAACGATTTGCGTTAAAAATTCAGAAATAAAAGTACTCCAGTATGTAGATGATACAACTTTGCTACAGGATGGGTCAGAAGAATCTTTGGCAAGAGTCATGGATATTTTAAATGACTTCGCACAGTTCTCCGGTTTACGAGTGAACGCCGGAAAATCGCAAATCATATGGATTGGTAGTAAAAAAGGAAGTGAAGTTAAACTCGGTCTTCACTTCCGGATAAATCCGGGAGGATTTAAACTTCTAGGAATTTGGTCCATTACTAATGTAAATGATATGACTGATATGAATTTCACGGAGAAATTACGGAGTGTCAGAAAATGGCTTGGGAGTTGGTTCAAACGCACTCTCACACCAATAGGGAAGGTGACGATTATCAAAACGCTAGTTCTCCCAATTCTTATCCGCTTATTCAGTGTTTTACCAAATCCATCTAACCGCTTTTTTGAAGAAATAGAAAGGGCGTTCAGCAATTTCATCCTGATAACATAACACGTACAACAGTTATATGCGAGAAAGACGAAGGTGGGTTAGATCTACCCAACATTCCATCCTTTGCAGCATACCTAAAATAAAATGAATAAAGAGGTCATGAGAGTTCACTGGGTTCATCCAATTGGTATCAATATCTGAGATTTGAGCCCACTTTCCCTGACTGAATATATAACGGGGTACAAAAACCGTTTTTGGAAGGGAGTTCTTCTTTCATGGCGTATTTGTATAGAAGGGGAATTTAAAGAAAAAATGTGTGTAACTTCTTAGTCTATGATTTTGCTCGCCGGGAAGACTGGCAGGAAGTAAGCAAATGACACGTGCATGGTGCAAAATATGTAAATGATCTAATTTCTACAGATAATACATTTTCATTGTTTAACGCGTTCAAAGCAAGGTACAATATACAAACAAATAACTTTCTCTTATATTTTAAATTAAATTACATCTTTCTTTGGAACAAAGCTGAGAGAGACAGAAAACTATAAAATCAGGACTAAACTGATCAATCAAAAATGCTCTAAATGTGTTTACAAACTTCTTCTAAGTGACATTAGAATAACCCCATTTAACACCCAGATGAAATGGCAGAACGACTTAGAAAGGGAACGAGAACGCCAAAAAATCGACTGACACAAAACTTACCAATTGGTGTGGAAAACGACTACAGCAACAAAACTACAATATTTTCAATTTCAAATTGTCCATAGAATTTTAGTGACAAATAATCCATTGGAAAAATGGGGGAAATTACAATATGCATATTGCTCATTCTGTGAGAGTGAAAACGAAACAATCATTCACTTGGTTTGGAAACGCCACTTCGTCAAATTTACAATGCAATAAACTGACAATCACTGAAGTCATGTTCGGAACCACAGATCGAGAGTCAGTTCTCCTAGGCCAAATAATCTTGTTGATAAAATATAGTATTTATAGTTGCAGACGAGCCTCTGGAAAGCCAAGCTGGATGGCCGCAAAAAGGTCAATTCTAAAAACCAAAAACATCGAGAAATTATCGCCACTAAAAATAACATAGTTGGGCTTTTTGGTAAAAAGTGGCGAGCCCTGGCAGATATCGAAAATGATTAAAATATACACTTCTTTATTTGCTATCTTACTCTGATTTTTGTCATCACATCTTTGTTGGATTTACGCCCAAATTGTAACATGGTTAAATTTTTAACGTCAATGTCAATAAAAACCCGATATCTCTGTCACGTGAGGATGTAGAGGGAGTGTAAAATCGTGGATATGGATCAATAAATGCCCACTGGTTTGCCCAGGGTTTGAAAAAAAAATATATTTATGCAAATTTTCTTTGCAAAAACTGCAAAATAAATTAGTAAATAAACATCTGATATGAAATGAAATAGTTTTGTCCACTTTCATCTGCAGAACAGCAAACATTTTTGAAGTAAAATGAAGAAAAATAATTTTTTCGGTACCTCCACATGGCCCCCATTTTGAATTAACCCATGACTTCTGCTCTCAAGGGGCAATGCACGACTCAAATAACTCAAATAAAATAAGCCTTACACTCGTAAAAATCCTGCTATTTCCTCCGTTTTGGAGCACGAGAGAAAAGTTCGGGTTCCGTCCCACCTCTAGGCCAGATTGGATTAAACAGGAGCTCTTCACACACATATCAGATATAACATGCTGAACGTGAACCCGATTAAAATTCATCTCTGCGGATATCTGGCGGTGTTCCCCTGTGCTGTTTACAGGTACGCCGCCAACAAGGCCTCCCAAAAATACAGAATAGAATTTTTGAATTAACTTTCTGAACAAAGTTAAGTTGGGGGATCGAGGGATCCTACATGTAAATGCATTCTAAGTAATGATAATTTCACGGGAATATCTCACCTTAAACGAAATGCAATCTGGGACAAAGTTGAAAACAATTAGGTTCACTTGAGAAGGTTCAAAGCCTTTTTTAAAGAATTCAATTCGGTGTACCATAAGACATTCTTCCGAGCGGAATTACTTTTTGTTCGATTGGTATTGGAGAACAACACGTATTCCTTTATATATATTTTTATTGAATACTTTTACAGTTCATATTCCTACTATTACCATGTTATTTCTCCCCTGACCCAGTATCCATCAATTGTAAATGTTTCAGTCCAGACGTTTGCAATATACAATATGTAATATACAGTTTCGTTATCAATACATACACCATGTACTATATTTACGCATGAGTTAAAAAGAGTATTATTGTCAAACATGAATAGGAAAGTAGTTTCTTTTAAAGAGGTAAAAGCGTCATTTAAAAAATATTCAGCAAATAACATATTTCGATAAAAGTTATTCAGTAGTTGAAAACAACTATGGTGAACGTGTTTCTGTGACCTCATTTTTTAATATCACGGTTAATATCACGGGCATTGAAATCACACTTCTGACATTCTCTGAAAAACGTAACAGCACCTGCACTTGGCTCCAGTGCCTGAGATGACGTCAGAAAACGCGCACTGGCATTCCGAGCGTGATGCTTTGCAACGTCATACTCGATCTTAGAACTTCTATCGCACTCAATTTAGCCCCAGAACTCACTTTAGCTGCGAAAACTGACCTCTGGCCTAGTGGATTTCTGGGAGCGAAAACGGAAACATCGCACCTGTTTGTTTACTTTCTTATTTATTCTACTTCTTATGTGTTTTGTACTCTGTCCCAAATGGGATGCTCAGTACAATAAAGAATCTTATTTTATCATGCGCACAATTAATTTTCGGCGGAAACAATCTCGCATTCGTCTATTTCCGTATTGACGAAAATTAACCCAGTTGCTGAGTTCTGATAGATTGCTATTATTCAACTAAACATAGAAATAGTTTTGTATAATTTGAATGAATTATGTTCGTTTGGTTAAAATTAACTGAATTTCACAATAAAATGCGCCCGAATCTCTTGATTATCAAAGGCACTATTTCGTAGCCGGCTCACTACGTGATCGTCATACGCTCCCCACCAGTGGGGAGTTGTGCGTTCTATGTGAGAGGCTCGTTCCGCCAATACGGAAATAGCCGAACGTGAGATTGCTATCGCACTGTGACGGCTTCTAATGTGACGTCATGGATACCTGATCACGTTATCCGACGTCATCTCAGTCATTTCCCATTTTCATGTTGTTCACTACACCGAATTGAAGAATCTGACAATATTGATCCCTATATGAAATACGAGATTTCAATACTTGAACATCTTTTGGCAAATGCTGCAAGTGATCATGCTGTTCAGTTTACCCGAACAACTAAAATCACGCTACTACCTCTTTAACATACATCAAGCAAGTCCACACTGTTTACAACGGTATACCAACGTGACACACTTAAATAAATAAATATACATAATATTTTTTCTTTTATATTTAGCATATGAATTTGCATGCACGCATGCCTAGAACAAACAGAAATACTCATAGGCCATTTAAGCACATTTAGCCTTTCGGGACATATTCTTCCCTCTCGTGTTTTTTAAGAGGCTGACACAGTTAATCCTGGTTACCTGTTAATGGCTTAATTGCACATTACTGAAGAGCAAGTCTGTTCACTATTATGGACATACTTTTCTCTCTGGTGTTTTTCTGGAGGCTGACACAATAAGGCCGTCATGCCGAACCGCAAAGCGCGGAGAAGCGCTCGGGATCGAGAGTATTTTGAATAGGGTCATGATTGAGGAACATTTAATTGGTGGCAACACCACCAATGATCCAATCATATTCAGTGATAGCTATTTGTCTGTTGATTGTGGCCCTGTGACCCTGGGTGTCGTCGTGTATTCAAAGCGACGCAAAATCATACTCACTCGCTCACTGTTGATTGTGACCCAATGGACCAATGAACGGACAACTAGGATTTCCATTTTATCTTCTGGTCGTATTGTGCACGCCTTCCGTTGTCAGAGTTTTACTTCGTGACCTGGAAAATTGGTCACTCTCTCTGATTTATTTTTGATAAGCTTATGTTATATACATGAATGAACATGACAGCAATACATTAATGACCATTTTCGGTTCTAGTCCATGATCCGAATTTTGTCCCGCATTGGCTCGATATACACTTTGGCTTTATCATCATATCCTATTTGCAAGTTTCACCGACAGGTAAGTGTCACGATTAAACCCAGACAAGATCAAAGTGCAATAAATTTAAACTATTAATAAATAATAAGTAGATCAATCTGATCTTAATACAGTGTACACAACTATCCACCGGTGAATAAATAGATGTATTTAAGCTTAACTTTGCTATACCATGTACCAGTACCAATTCATATTCATCAGTTATATGTTCTCAATTAACTTTACTCAGGATGAATCTTTTATGAATCAATGAAACAGAAGAAGTCCTTGATAGGCATACAAAGTCAGTAGTAAAGTACTTGTATATGTGTATGTCCTATATTAGGATTGTCTGCATGTTTACCAATACACTATTATCGCCGATGCTGTAGCAACCAATATCCTATGTCAAACAAACACTGTAGGTAGACTGGCGGAATATAAAACGTATCCGGAAACCGAACAGTCCTGTTGATGTAGTGAGTGACGTCATTAACTGTCCACGACGTCGTTGACGCACTATCATTGATCACACGACTCTTGAAGCCGAACAGTTGCTGTTGTTGACGTAGTTTATCCCAGAAGATGAAACCTTGCTCAGTTGCTGGAGTAAACCATGGAATCGGCATCGCCAGGTTGTGAATGTCAGGTGAAATCTACACGTCCGGATTTTAGCACTCAATGTATAGATGTAAATTTTATCTCCATAATGTACGCTCGTACATTCTCATTGCACCACCGTGCCTAATTTTCAGACGTCTTCCCTGCACTTTTGTGCATTCCTATGGCACCTCTGTGCGGCCTAAATTTTCAGGCATTTTTCCTGCAAGGACCTCTGTCCTGCCCGTTGTCGAATAAGAAATTGTATGAACAGAGCATGGAGCATTCGACTTATAAACGAGAACTTGAATACATAACCAACACCGATCAGTCAATCGGTGCTATGCCACCTTACTTTGTCATTCGTGTAAGACGACACCAACTACTTTCACTTCGCTAAACCATAGCGGTAGATGCGAACCGAGATTTCGTGACTCGTTATTTCACGCTGCTGAAGATATGAACATACAAGGCCAATTATTCAAAGATTCCAATTTCTTTACATATGTACACGGCCGTATCACTGGCGTAGCAATATCAAACGCTAGAACAGTTTCCTACAAATTCAGTGGATAAACTCACTCGCCCAGTATTTACAAATGTGGACTTATTGCTTCACATTCATTTAAGGTTACATGAAATTTACAGTGTGAGAAAAGCTGTCAAAGCTTAATCATGACAGTAAGGTAGAAAATGGTTAGGTTAAAGGTCTTCTATTGAACCATTTATAAACACATCATGATTTCTTGTCCTCCTAAGTGTTTGACTTCAGAAATAAACATCACTGGAATTGTTTTCTGATATCTCATGCATCTCTCCATTTAAAGCCACGGTAAGCTATTGCTCTGTAATATATAGCAATAATATATTTCATCATATGTTAGGCTATATATACATATAGTTGCCTTGCAGTTGAATATATTAAACGCATTTTTATATTCAGATTTGACACTGGAGACATACATATTTACAATATAATGGAGTAGACAAATGGTAAAACAGTTTGTTATAATCCGACAATGATATATACTATGGAACAAAAACTAAACAATTAGCTGCAATGCCATTAAGTTAAACATCAGATGACATGTCCTTTGAGGCAGTATTGCCTGACAAATCCAGACTTGATAAATACATGGTTAGTTTTTACCGACAGTTGTCTGACATCTCCTTTTTCAGTCGATGCATGCATAAAAGAAATAATTAAATGTTTCAATTCTACAGTTCATAAAGGTATTATTAACAGTTTAATTCACATTTGAACTTCTGAATGAAGCTGTTCCTTTGTCTGTCGCCTGACTGTATCATCGGATTTCATTTTATAAAACGGAAAAATACTAAATTTCGTATCAAGATCACTAGCACATTCTGCAATATTGTTGATCTGATGTTGATCTGTTGTCACATCCATTGCATGCAATAACATACAGCAAATTTTGCGAAATGCAGCTCATACTGTTATTAATCTTGAAATTTGTATGGCGAAACAGAAAAGTAGACCCAACAATAATGTTTGAACAGCACTTGCATGTCGGTATTCCACATTTAGATTTGATTATTTGGTGTGAATTTGGCAGAAGTCAGAAGTTTCTTAAGATTGGGGGCCTGTCGTTTTCCGTTTTTAACTTGAACCCCATTAAATTACACGCGTCTAGTCCGTCATTCATAATCCAGCCGTCGTCCATTAGAGAATATCCGCGTCCATAATCCAAAGACCTATTCCATTTTCCACATAACAGTATTAGCACCAAATTCAAAAAGACAATCATAGTATACATAAACATAGGCTTGTTTCCTGCAAGAGAGAAGCGGTCAACAGTTTTCAATGATGCCGGCAAGACATCATGATGTTCCAAAAATATCAAATCCGTATCGCTGATCAGTATTCTTAATCCATAATATTCGTTATAGAGTCGTCATCTAAAAAAAAGATGTATCTCAGTCACGCTTTGATTGTGACTGTTCATATGAGTACCATGAGGATCTTGAAGTACATGGGTTCATACGGCCCCTAGCCCTGGGTTAAGCGGAATTAGACACAAGTTACGAAACGTAGCGCCATAGATCTTGCACGCTACGTTCATATTTTGCTATCAGCATGCGATAGCTTTCCGGAGTCCTTCGTTTGATTCAAGTAGGTTAAGATTATCCTTGATAACAGGGGAAAATCGACATTATTGAAAGTGTTGATAAATGTGATTAAATTTTTATTAGGGCGATCTACTGTAGATTTTCTCAAGTCCCGATTATATGTCACGTTTGGACCTCTCCTTCGACACCCATATTTCAGTACCTAATTAAAAATGTAAATACTTCAAATATTGTGAGGCCGAATCTTATCTATGATCAGAAAGTTATATGCATACCCTATAATAATGTCTTGTCTTTCGAGCTTATTCGCTGAACGTTTTGGTCGTAGTACAGATGAACAATGTGTTTTCAGAGTTTATTCAAAATATGTTTCAGTTAAACAAAATCTATGTAACCAGAATTTGTATTAACTGACCAAACAGCGACAGACATGAACCACAACTGCCCTCACTCGATATATTGCGTTTTCTTTCACTTTCGCGCACTTACAGTCAACGATGCCTTTACAAGATATTTAAAGATCTATTAATTAATATAGTTTGAAATACTGAATTCTCCTAATTATTATCTGTGTATAATAATATATATATTATATTATAAAATTATTCTCATCTGTTTTTTTGTTGTTTGCTTTTTTTTAAACTTCATGCTACCAATTTTTATCCAGAATGAATTCAAAATATTGGATTGTTACGATATTACGATGATTTTACCCGACATCATGTCTGTATATTCATATTGTTATTCTCATCTGTTTTAGCCCTTGACCCCTACGAAAAGAGGTACATTGTCCTATTGAGGCTACCAAGTTAAAATAAAATTTATTATTATTATTATTACTAATATTATTATTATTATTATTATTATTATACGAGTAGCATTCCCTATTTCCGTATAATTCATTTTAGGATTACTTGTGTTTTATTTTCCTGATGGAAGTGTATATTATTACGTATCTATCACATAGGCGCAGTGAATTGAATAGAGGAAAGAATATAATTGAATATTATAATCAAATGGAACAACCCTGAACAGAATAATGGTCAATATAACAATCCGGTTAGTTTTATTTCATTTTCATGGGGCTATTTAGTCCCGTAGGGACTAATGGTCCTGTATTGTAGTCATGAAAAACTTGAGCAAATTTGGTACCGTTGCCAGGGTGACTGGTTGTTTATTTAATTGCTTTAGGCTTTGAGAGGAAGAGCAGAAGAAAAGAGTCCTCAAGTTATTCAGCTACTGCAGATAGTTTGGTCAAATATTTTTGCTAGATTTTGTTTCACCTGGTCTATATTAATGAAGTTAAATATTTTCTGCTATTCTTATATATGTTCATATGTCATTTTCACAGAGATTTCCTGCTTTAGAGCATGAATACAAAATGGATACTATTCAGAGGTTGACTTAGAGTGTTTTCCTGAAAGGATGTCATAAATCACTGATTGATAAAAACTTGATTTAGAACACTTAACAAATACAGAAGAAAATAGTTTAAGGCAGATTTATCATATGTTTGCCATGTTGGCAAGAAATTCAAATTTTCTAGGCTTCGATTCTTGCAGAAATTATATACGTGGTATGTAACTTTTGAACTATAACACAAACATCCCCTCCACCAGACCCTCTATACCATTCAGGGCATAGTCACATGTATGACACATGCATGACCTAGGTCAATGGCTTGGTTCACTTAGCTGATAGGGTTACTTGATAGGCTCAAACTCCAACATTTAGATAGCATGCAGTGCTATACATGTACAAGTCTGCGTACAACCATTGTCAGAATTTGTAACCTTCCAAACTATAGGGGTGTACCTAGTACCTTATTGAGAGAAATGTGTGAGACTACAAATTGTATGGCTCTTCGCCATGGGGACTGAACATCAAAGAGTTAGTGGAATTATTCCAACAGCCTATTTTACATTTAAATAGCCCCGTTTCAGTGCCTAAGGCTCTAGTTAGATGACCAATCGAGCAGTAAACTTGAAGACAGAGCAGATGTTGCCGGAACTGTATGAATAAGAATACATATTCAATCTATCTGTTGTTCTATATATTGCCATCTGTTTCACCCAATTATCGAAGGTATATCGTGCCCTATCTGTGGTCATAATTTTTTTTTTCTTGAACGTTTTGAAGGACATCACAATGCTACCGTGGTATTATGGGATAATATCTCAGCAGGAATCAGCAAAGATTCAAACAAGAAAAAGATCACATGATTCATGCTCTCAGTCATGGAATTTTCTGAACCAACATTTCGCTAATTCTACGTTTGTTTATTGGGGCTCGTTTCTTGAACATGACAGGGTTGGGGGGGGGGGGCATTATGGGCTCCTTTCCAAACATTCTACCCTGTCTCAGTGAAGATAAAAACTTGAATAGCCGATGTAGTTTATCATATTAGGGTCATTTTGAGCCTCCCGCGAGCAGAAGATCAGGGGTCAATTCGAAATGGCGACTATACCAGAAAAGTGATATTTTCGTCAGGTTTTTCGGCGATGAAAAGTGGGAAAAAGTTACTTTATTTCACATCAGATTATTATTTATCGTGCAGTTTATGCGAAGAATAAACATTACAAAAAATTCGAAAAAAACTGACCGAAAAATCGTCCTGAAAATGCCACTTTTGAAAAGTCTTGGACACATCCCAAATTGCTCAGGCCAGGTAGGCTTAAACCTATCTCGACAAGTGTTCATATTGTGGAGTTCTGAGTACTTGGTGATTTAGACTTGGCGTTCCTTTTTGGTTTCTTAGAGCGGCAGGCGCTGAACGTGAACAGATATGGATTGATCGCTGAATTAACAGGTAGAACAACAGTTGTCAAAACCGAGGCCATATCGCGATTAACCGGCTGTCCTGAGATTGCCGAAATGTTAGAGATTATTATTGGGATGAAGCAGACCACGTTGGTCAATATAACTAGAGAGAGACGTCGAGCTACTTCGAGATCCGAGCGATCTTGTCTGCCAGCTTTTACTTGTGATTCCTTGATACCACAATATAGCTTCGCATACAAGGCGATGATTATCGAGAGAGCAGTAGAGTTTAACCCCACAAAAACAACTGTAGCAAATTCCCAGCCATATCCGGTTGGCTCGGCGAAGTTGAACGGGAGACAAATCGCATTTCGTCCGTAATAGTTGCCAAAGTAGGAAGGTATAATGAACGGTACTACGGCAATTATCAAGAAACAACCCCATCCTGTCATTGAAGTCAGCCAGGCTTTCTTTGTTGTAAATTGTGTTGTGTCGAAGGGGTACAGTAAACGTTTGGTTCGGTCAATTGCTATGCAAAGCAAAATAAATATGGACATCTCACACGAAATTGTTGCAATTACCCCAATAAACTGACAAAACCCGCTGTCCCGCCATTCTTTGTCGTGTAAAATGTATGTACCCCTGTATTGCGTATCTACTGAGGCCAAACAGATTAAATATATTGCCATCAGTGTGTCCGATATGCCTAAATTCAGAACGAACACCGAAGGAGCGTTATTTATCTTCGCTATCAAACGCCAGACAATGACAGATACATTTCCAAGTGCGGCTAAAACCCCAAACATCCACACTACAATCTGGACAAATTCGTTGGCGAGAAGATCAGAACAGGAGGAGTAGACGTCCACATCTGGCAGACAGTCTTTAACATTCTCCCCAGCAAAACAGCAGAATCGGTAAGAGTCTGTCCACATAGTTTCCACATCCAAGGAATGAAACGTTTCGGGGGCTGTTTTATCTAGAGGATTTCCTTCCAAGAGTAGTAGGTCAAGTCGAGGGACGAAGGCGAAGGCATTCAGTTCAATTTTACGCATTCCGTTCATGGATAAATCCAGTTTGTTAATCTGAGGCATACCATCGAATACGTAGTCATTGAGTTCATTGATCATCATTCCACTAAGATTCAATTGTGGCAAAGACGACAGCCCGCCGAATGTTCCCTTCTCTACAAACGAGATCGGATTGTCCCCAAGTTCCAGGGTCCCTAAGTTACCAAGTTTATCGAAAATACCTCGCTTCAGTGTAGTTAACATGTTATGTCGAAGATCAAGATATATCAAATTAGATAAATTAGAAAATAGATGCAACGAAAGTTGATCTAACTTACAGTTAGAGAGAACTAGTTTTGCCAAATACGAAAATTCCTCAAATGTCGAGCTATTTAAATGTAGTTCATTTCGGTCTAAATCAAGAACGCGTATATTTGATGATATTCTCATGTATGGTACCTGATATATGCCACGACATGAGATTGAGTATCCTGAACAAATGCAGTTATTCGGACAGTCGAATGATTCAAGATCACAAAATAGCTCATCCTCCCAGCTTGACTGGCAATTGTTTCGTCCATCACATATGTCTTCCAACGAAATACATTGGGAAGTATTGCCGCATCGATAGTTCCCTGGACAGATTTGAGTGAAGCACTTTGATTCATCAATGCCGTCTGCACAATCTATGACACCATCGCATACTTTGTTGAGAGGTATACAGTAAGACTTTGGGCATTTGAACAAGCCTGGGCATACAAAAGACTCACAATGTCGTAGATGGGCGCCATTCCTGCAATACCGCAAATCGCCATATTGGTCATGATCATAGATGCATGCTTTATGACGAGGAAAACATTTGGCGTGCTCAGAGTGGCATCTTTGATGATCGATATAACCGGGACATTCACTGTCAAAGCTTGTTTTCTCCCTAATTTTACCATTTTCTTCGACGAAGAAAATATACCTCCCATGGGTACCGTTATTTCGGTCTTCATCGGCTTGAGTGGCATCTGGGCAATCTGGCTGTAAATCTTGAACCCTGCTGAGTGGAAGGCACCCTACAGCGGGACACAAGAAACCCTGACAGTTCAAGCCCCAATCACAGGATTCCTCGTCGGTGCCATCCACACAATCTATCTTGTGATCACATTGTTGTTTATTCGGGATACATTGACCATTTGTACATCGAAAATCTGAGACAGAGCAGTCAGGATGGATGCATTTGTCTTCATCACTGCCGTCATGGCAATCGGAATGAAAGTCACAATACTTAGAAACTGATATGATTTGTCCATCACGACAACAGAATATCCCATGTAACGTCGTACAGTTGTCCTCGTCTTCTCCTCCCGTACAATCCGGTTGTCCATTACAAACACTATCTGGATTTAAGCAAATCCCATCATCGCACGTATATAGGTGTGAGAGGCATTTCTCATACTTGACAATGCTGTCTCTTTCGCAAATAACATGTCTTATGATACCATCATTCATAACACAAGTTTCCGATCTGTTCGAGGCAAGCTGTTGATTGTATCTATGAGAGTCTTCCAACAATGACAATGAGATGCACC